>APFE031751397.1:0-12290 GCA_000404065.3 Pinus taeda
AATCATTACAATACTTTCCATATTTATAAAATTAAGAATATTTGTAAAATAAAATAAACTGTGCTATGTTCATTGCATCATATTGTTAATCAATTTTGTTTCTGTATTAACTTCACGGAATGCCATCTGCGTTTTTTTTATCTGTCGCTGCCCACTCCACTCTGAAAACTAGAAAAGTTGATCAGTTTAAACCGGAAAACCTAAATGTTATGTTTGAAAAATATATAGGTGTAATGACCAAATAAGTTTACGTAAATAAATTACTTATTTACCCTGTGGTTAAAGATAAACAGAAATTACTATCTTCTTGAAGTGATGGAAATATTATATGTTTTAAAATTAATAATATGAAATGCATAATTTTGTGTGCATGATAGTTTCATGAAAAAGAAAGTTATTTTCCTCTCTTTATGCATGAGAAGGAAAGGAAAAGCAGTTGCCAGAATATTAGGGTAAAACCCTAACTCTTTCTCTTCTCCTTAGAAAAAAGAAGAGGAGAAAAGACCTGGGTTGTTTTTTGAACAAACAGGAAAAAAATGACAGAAGAGAAAAGAGGCACTGAGCTATGGAAAAGGTGCTACGTCTGGTGAGGACCAGATAGCACTGGCACAATTGTGTTTCCCATTGCAGAGGCTGTGGCCAGCAAGGGGTTGCTTGGGGGAGAGACGCAGTGCAGACGACTGGTCTCGTGGCTGGGTGGATATCAAGCATCAGAATAGTCTTCTATAGGTGATAGCAGAGCGGAAGGAAGAAACAGAAGTACAGGTAAGTATACCAATCTACTAAACCCCCAGATTGGGTATTGATAATAGTGATAATAGTTGATTATTAATATTTAATCATTATTAGACTATGAGGCAGGATTTAAATTATTATTATCATTTATGTATTCCATATAATAGATACGTAATGAAAGAAAAGAGAAAAGGAAACTGAAGGTCCAAGTAAAACCTGTATATTATACTCTGTCTGTACATTAACCTGAATCATAAACAAGAAAGATAGATATCTGAAGAGTAGATAGATTAATTTCTGCATAGCTTTCTATACAAAAGACATGTTCATATGAAAAATAGACAGACAGCGATTTATGAAAAGGAACAGTATCAGGATGCGGAAATCTTTAGAGTAAAGTTATATGAAAGCTCCTAATATATATAGCAAGATAACCCAAACTCTGTATTTAGAAACAAATCACCCAATTAAGTGAAACACTTATCTGTCGGGTAACATGAGCAAAAGCCTTCATAACACCAGGCAAAATATGGTACGTAATGAACGCAGCAGTAGCAATAAACAACCAGAGGTTTGTCAAATAACACAATCCGCATAAGTATCACCATCAATTAATGGGCACTTCTAGACAGTGATAGTCTCGCTATCGTTCAGGTAAACCCTTATCAAAACGTAAATAAACAGAGTCATAGCATAAAGTAAATTTATGACCTCGATAATATATGAGTATTCGGTCTGAGCAATTGCACGCAGGTGAACACCACCTGGTGGCGGTAAGTCACAGCAAAAAGGGCCGAAGCCCAATGTCAAAAACCCATCTATTGAAATAACTATTCAAGGTTTTTACTTGCTAAGGGAAAAGAAAACAAAAGATTTCATTAAATAGACGGAGTTGAACATGCCGTCACAGTCATCGTATGACTAAACGACAGATAGAACTCAGCATCACTCTGTTCGGACAACTGGATCTTTTCCTCAAAGATCCCAAAATCATTACACAGTAGAAGTGCATATAAAGAGCTCATAGTATAACGAATTAACGAAAGAGAAAAAAATATCAAATGCAGTGTTTATAAGTACAAATCTAATTACGATATCGTGAGGTCATAAGTAGGCCGACGACCGAATGGAAACAAATCTGTAAGAATCATAATCGAAAAACCATACAGGCGAATCGAACGACCAAAGAACATTATCATTAACATATGGAAATTTTGTGACAAATCCGGTCCTTTAAATTATGGGGACTCACATATTAACAATGATGAAAAATAGGGAAACCCCCTTTTTACACCGACCAGGTCGGGTAAAAATCCGTAACTGTCATAACAAGACAAGCGGTAATTATAGTGACCCAATCATTACATATAGCTTAATCTGAAAACCCCAATAATTTACAGTCATTAAAATTGTACACAGATAACTCTGTTCGAGTCTTAAGCCAGACTACCCTAACCCTAGGAGACCTGTTCTATACATTGAACTCTGAATAAAACAAGTGCAAAGGAAGACAACTGTGAATCGTCTTCAATGGCAAATTTATCAATAGACCTGGCAGGAAACAAGGTAGTAGAAGGCGGCGAACTTTTGCAATAGCCGAGAACAAAAGACTGTGAGTTATTTAACTTACCAGGGTAATGATACGGAAGCAAACCCCCTGTACCATCAACGCGGCTACCGCCATTACGAAACCACAGATACCTGCCAGCGAACATCAGTGAATTATTAATTATATCAACGCATAGCAAGATAGTTTCTCTGAGAAATCACAGTAAAAAGAGTTACATACCAGTCGGGGATGTGCCGAAGCAAGGCATCAATGGAGAGCTCGTCACCTGCAACAGTTCGAGGGTGGTGGAATAAACCAGGGCCGAGACCGGACTGAAGGAACCATGGCAGAACAGAACTGGAAGCCGCTCTCGACAACCCAAACAAAGACAAATGACCCGGAAACCCCTTTCTTCAACCCTAAAAACAATGCCGCCAAAACCCTGGAAACCTCCACCGTCCGATTGCGGAGGAGCGATCAGAACCGTCCACTGTATTGGCGATCCCGAGGAAGTGGTGACCCCGCGGTTGCCATAAATGTTACACCTTCCGGCAGGTGGGCGACTGTACGTCATCACAGATGGAAAGTATTTGTTAACCCGACAATGAATCGGGAAGATTGTATATGGTGTGGTATTATGACATTAATTCCTATGTATTTTAACATTCGATATTGCATATTGAATGGTTTAATGTTTTATAAATATGAATAATATAAATACCAAAGTGTAGTTACGAATTAAAAATAGATCCAAGCTTTATATCAATGCATGTCACCGTGATATAGTAAACCTTTATTCTAGGGATTGAATAGGTTAGGAATATAATATAGTTTAAAAAAAAAAAATTTATTTAGAGGATTGTGACATATGGTATCAGAGCCCAGATACAGCACTGTGGCCTCTGGGCAAGACAATCATAAAAGGACCCTGTAGTGAATCAATTAGTAGATGATCATTCTATTATTACTCTTGAACTGTTCCCTTTTACAGGAGTGAATTCTGGAAACGAAAGTCATGAGGAGGGCAGAGAACACGTCCCGACGACCTGTAATGGGACAGAACATGACCGGCGGGGACAATAATCCAGAGTTGTGGGTACAACTTGGAGAAGAGGCGAGGATTACAAACCAAGCCATTTTGGAAACAGTGCAGGAGCTAAAAAATGAAATGGCTCGGTTGCGAGAAGACAATGCTTGATTAACAATAGAGCAGGAGAGAATTTTAAAAAACTTGTCCGACAGACAAAACCAGTTGCCCGCTAATCCTAGTGTGGAACACCCAAGGTTATCAGAAGAACATAATCATCACATACCTCCTGAAGGATCAGAAGAGCAGGAAGAACGCTCAGACAACGCATTCGAACAGCAAACCTCAAAAAGGCAAAGGATGGAATTACAAGGGGAATTCCGCAAGATTAAGCCACCTCATTTTGACGGAGAACATGAGGAAGCAGCTGAAGCATGGTTAATAAACATGAACAAATATTTCCAACTTTATGAATACGATCATAACCTTAAGGCACGACTGGCTATTTTTCAGTTGCAAGGAAAAGCTACCTTATGGTGGGAAGAAGTGAAGATTGTCAAGGGGGTTACTGAGCAAAACATAACATGGGACAATTTTCAAAATTTTTTCAAGGAGAGATACTTAACTGGACGCTTCTATGATGAGAAAGCCAGAGAATTTCATGACTTGCGATTAGGACAGCAAACTATGGATGAGTTTGTTACCCGTTTTACGTCATTACTTCGCTACGTCCCATATATAAGGGAGGAAAAGTCAAAGGTGCAGCGATTCGTTAGCAGTTTACCCCCGTATATGCGGGAAAGAATTGAATTCGATAATCCAAAATCGATGGATGAGGTAATCTGCAAGGCTAGAATCTGTTATCAGCAAAGTAAACAGAAAGGAGAAACTGCTAATAGAAAGTGGAGTGAGAAGAAAAATTTCAAGTTAGCTGGAAACTTCAAAGGAAATCGCAGCAGTGGAATAAAAGGGACTGGCAAAGGAATCAATAACAAATCTGCGACAAAGACTACACCCAAGTTCAGAACTGCAAATGAACCCAAAGCCAGTGAACAACAAATCAGATTGGATAATGAAGGAACAACAAGACCTCCTTTACAGTGTTGGGGTTGTGGGGGACCTCATTACATTAAGAATTGCCCACAGCGAAAAGGGACTGAACAGTTATCCCAGATTCATGAAGCTTCAACTGTTGGCGAAGTGGGATGAAGCGTACCCAGAATCAATGCAGCATTGGAGGATCGGCAGGCGGAGTACCAGCCAACCATGGTTGAGGTCGAAGGTAAAATTTCAAACCTTCCCATATCTGTTTTGATTGATCCTGGGGCCATGCCAAGTTATGTAAATCCAAAAGTAGTAGAACGTTGTAATTTACAGTCTGTTAAATTTAAAAATCCTTGGTTAGTACAATTGGCCACGGGAGCCAAGCGGAAGGTAACCTCTAAGATCAATAACTGCTCTTTCACTATAGCAGACCAGCCAATAACAGCCGACTTGAACATACTCCCTCTAGGTTCTTATGATAGTTTAATTGGGATGGACTGGTTGGAAAAGCATTGGTCATTGGTTGACTGTAAAACCAAAATCATCTATTACAGAGATCAACAAGGAAACAGCAAAGAAATGCAGGGTATTAAGCGACCTGTGCAGGTCCGGCCGATAACTACAAATCAGCTGGTAAAATGTATACGGAAGGGCTGTCAAGTGTATGCCATCCAAGTAGGTTTTGCAAATTCTAAGGACAAGACAGCATCTTTGAATAACATTCCAGTAATACAAGAATTTGCGGACGTGTTTCCGGAAGAGATTCCCGGGCTGCCGCCGCGGAGAGACATAGACTTCACCATAGAATTGGTGCCGGGGGCTGCACCAGTGTCACGAGCGCCCTACAGAATGAGTATACCTGAGCTGACATAATTAAAAATGCAGTTGCAGGAGTTACTTGAGAAGAATTACATCCGTCCGAGTGTATCTCCATGGGGAGCCCCGGTGCTATTTGTTAAAAAGAAAGACGGCACCCTTAGGATGTGTATTGATTACAGACAATTGAATAAGTTGACTATTAAAAACAAATATCCTCTTCCCCAGATAGATGAATTGTTTGACCAGGTGAAAGGTGCAACCGTGTTCTCCAAGATCGACTTACGATCAGGCTATCATCAGATCAGAATTAAAGATGAAGATATCGCGAAAACAACCTTTAGAACCCAGTATGGACACTATGAATTTGTAGTTTTGCCGTTTGGCCTCACCAATGCCCCGGCAACCTTCATGTGTCTAATGAATGGTATCTTCCATCCTTACTTGGATCAGTTTGTGCTAATATTTATTGATGATATTCTAATTTATTCACGCAATATTGAAGAACATTGTGAGCATCTTCGAATAGTATTTCAGACCCTTCGGAAACATCAGTTGTATGCTAAATTTAGCAAGTGTGACTTTTTCAAGGAAGAAATTCAGTATTTGGGTCACGTAATTTCAAAGGAAGGAATTGCAGTAGATCCGGAGAAGATAAAAGCTATAATGGACTGGCCAATTCCCAAAGATGTAATGAATGTTCGATCTTTTATGGGGTTGGCAAGATATTATAGGAGATTCGTGGCAGGCTTCTCCAAGGTGGCCTTTCCCATTACCTCATTACAGAAGAAAGGGAAACTATTTCATTGGACCCCAGAATGCCAGAAAAGTTTTGAGCAATTAAAGCATTTACTCACCACGGCACCTGTGTTAAGTATAGCAGATCCCAATAAGGATTACGTGGTATGTACGGATGCCAGTAAAGAAGGATTGGGAGGAGTTCTAATGCAAGAAGGCAGGGTAATAGCTTACGAGTCTCGCAAATTAAAAGAACACGAGCAGAAATATTCTGCTTATGATTTGGAGTTGGCTGCCGTGATACATGCCCTGAAGATGTGGCGGCATTATCTCATGGGCAGAAAATTTCTGCTGCATACCGACCACCACAGCTTGACCAACTACTTCAGCCAGCCTACCTTAAACGCTAGACAAGCAAGGTGGGTAGATTTTTTAAGTGGGTTTGATTTCGATATAAAACACTTACAGGGGAAGGAAAATAAGGTGGCTGACGCTTTGAGCCGGAAGGTACAAAATTTATATGAAATTTCCATTAGTGGATGGCAAAGTCCCTTCCTAGAAATTATAAAGGAAATTGCAGATCAAGACACCGAATATCAGCAGCTAAAATTACAAATACAGCAATCTGCTAAAAAGGACCGCCAACAGGAATATGAACTGGACGATGCTGGCAAAATTTATTTTAAGAAACAGTTATATGTGCCAAATCAAAGCAGGATAAAAAAATCTGATTATGGATGAATTTCATGTTAGTCATTATGCAGGTCATCCGGGTTATCAGAAGATGATAACAGCAATCCGAAAGGAATATTTCTGGCCAGGAATGAAGAAGAACATTGTCGAATACCTATCGCAATGCCTAGAATGTCAGCAGATTAAAGCGGAACATCAACACCCAGCAGGATTGTTACAACCACTGCAAATTACGGAATGGAAGTGGGAAGTCATCTCCATGGACTTCATCACAGGACTGCCTAAGACAAAAAGGAACAATGACTCCATTTTCGTAGTAGTGGACAAGCTGAGTAAAGCTGCACATTTCATACTTGTGCAATCTACCTATAGAGCTGCACAGATTGCTCATATTTTTATGCAGAATATATTTAGATTACATGGGCTTCTGAAAAAAATAATTTCCGATCGTGATGTGAAGTTCACTTCAGCATTTTGGAAAACATTATTTGTTGAATTAGGGACTCAACTAAGCTTCAGCACGGCATATCATCCGCAAACTGATGGGCAAACGGAACGAGTGAACCAGATGGTAGAAGATATGTTAAGGGCATATGTCATGCAACAACCCACGAGGTGGGAAGATTACTTACATCTAGTAGAGTTCGCATATAATAACGGTTACCATACCTCAACACAGATGAGCCCATTCGAAGTTATGTACGAACGAAAATGTCGTACACCCACTAGTTGGGGAGGACCGGAAGATAAACTGAGCTTAGGTCCTGAAATGCTAAAAGAAATGGAGGATATGGTGAAGAAGGTACGTGTCAACTTGAAAGCTGCCCATGATAGGCAAAAGAATTTCGCTCATCAGAAAAGAAGATTTAAGGAATTTCAAATTGGGGACCATGTGTATATTAGGATTCAAGCCAAAAGAAGCACCTTACAGTGGAGCGGATGCGCCAAACTGGCACCACGGTATTGTGGACCCTTCCAAATTTTGGCAAGGGTCGGACCAGTGGCTTATCAGCTGGCCCTGCCAAGTCACATCCGAGTTCATAACGTATTTCATGTTTCTGTTTTAAAGAAGTATGTGTATGATCCTAGACATGTGATTCGTTGGCAAGAGATCCAGGTAGGCATGAGTTATGTTAAATCCCGCAAGAATTGCACATGAAAAATAAATAAAAAACTAACTTAAAAACTGGGTATTGCAGGTTGAACCGGAAGGAGAAGTTCTCGTCGAACCGCTGAACATTCTCGACCAGAGAGAAGTGCAGCTGCGGAAACGAGTTATTACCCAAGTTAAGGTTCAATGGCGACATTTTGGACCTGACGAGGCCACTTGGGAAGATGAGGAATTAATGAGGAAGACCTATCCGGATCTGTTTGGTTCTGAGAGACACCGAGACGGTGTCCAATCTCAGGGGGAGGAGATGTAATGACCAAATAAGTTTACGTAAATAAATTACTTATTTACCCTGTGGTTAAAGATAAACATAAATTACTATCTTCTTGAAGTGATGGAAATATTATATGTTTTAAAATTAATAATATGAAATGCATAATTTTGTGCGCATGATAGTTTCATGAAAAAGAAAGTTATTTTCCTCTCTTTATGCATGAGAAGGAAAGGAAAAGCAGTTGCCAGAATATTAGGGTAAAACCCTAACTGTTTCTCTTCTCCTTAGAAAAAAGAAGAGGAGAAAAGACCTAGGTTGTTTTTTGAACAAACAGGAAAAAAATGACAGAAGAGAAAAGAGGCACTGAGCTATGGAAAAGGTGCTACGTCTGGTGAGGACCAGATAGCACTGGCACAATTGTGTTTCCCATTGCAGAGGCTGTGGCCAGCAAGGGGTTGCTTGGGGGAGAGACGCAGTGCAGACGACTGGTCTCGTGGCTGGGTGGATATCAAGCATCAGAATAGTCTTCAATAGGTGATAGCAGAGCGGAAGGAAGCAACAGAAGTACAGGTAAGTATACCAATCTACTAAACCCCAGGATTGGGTATTGATAATAGTGATAATAGTTGATTATTAATATTTAATCGTTATTAGACTATGAGGCAGGATTTAAATTATTATTATCATTTATGTATTCCATATAATAGATACGTAATGAAAGAAAAGAGAACAGGAAACTGAAGGTCCAAGTAAAACATGTATATTATACTCTGTCTGTACATTAACCTGAATCATAAACAAGAAAAATAGATATCTGAAGAGTAGATAGATTAATTTCTGCATAGCTTTCTATACAAAAGACATGTTCATATGACAAATAGACAGACAGCGATTTATGAAAAAGAAACAGTATCAGGATGCGGAAATCTTTAGAGTAAAGTTATATGAAAGTTCCTAATATATATAGCAAGATAACCCAAACTTTGTATTTAGAAACAAATCACCCAATTAAGTGAAACAATTATCTGTCGGGTAACATGAACAGAAGCCTTCATATCACCAAGCAAAATACGGTACGTAATGAACGCAGCAGTAGCAATAAACAACCAGAGGTTTGTCAAATAACACAATCCGCATAAGTATCACCATAAATTAATGGGCACTTCCGGACAGCGATAGTCTCGCTATCGTTCAGGTAAACCCTTATCAAAACATAAATAAACAGAGTCATAGCATAAAGTAAATTTATGACTTCGATAATATATGAGTATTCGGTCTGAGCAATTGCGCGCAGGTGAACACCACCTGGTGGCGGTAAGCCACAGCAAAAAGGGCCGAAGCCCAATGTCAAAAACCCATCTATTGAAATAACTATTCAGGGTTTTTACTTGCTAAGGGAAAAGAAAACAAAAGATTTCATTAAATAGCCGGAGTTGAACATGCCGTCACAGTCATCGTATGATTAAACGACAGATAGAACTCAGCATCACTCTGTTCGGACAACCGGATCTTTTCCTCAAAGATCCCAAAATCATTACACAGTAGAAGTGCATATAAAGAGCTCATAGTATAACGAATTAACGAAAGAGAAAAAATATCAAATGCAGTCTTTATAAGTACAAATCTAATTACGATATCGTGAGGTCATAAGTAGGCCGACGGCCGAATGGAAACAAATCTGTAAGAATCATAATCGAAAAACCATACAGGCGAATCGAACGACCAAAGAACATTATCATTAACATATGGAAATTTTGTGACAAAGCCGGTCCTTTAAATTATGGGGACACACATATTAACAATGATGAAAAATAGGGAAACCCCCTTTTGACACCGACCAGGTCGGGTAAAAACCCGTAACTGTCATAACAAGACAAGCGGTAATTATAGTGACCCAATCATTACATATAGCTTAATCTGAAAACCCCAATAATTTACAGTCATTAAAATTGTACACAGATAACTCTGTTCGAGTCTTAAGCCAGACTACCCTAACCCTAGGAGACCCGTTCTATACATTGAACTCTGAATAAAACAAGTGCAAAGGAAGAAAACCGTGATTCGTCTTCAATGGCAAATTTATCAATAGACCTGGTAGGAAACAAGGTAGTATAAGGCGGCGAACTTTTGCAATAGTCGAGAACAGAAGACTGTGAGTTATTTAACTTACCTGGGTAATGATATGGAAGCAAACCCCTGTACCATCAATGCGGCTACCGCCATTACGAAACCACAGATACCTGCTAGCGAACATCAGTGAATTATTAATTATATCAACGCATAGCAAGATAGTTTCTCTGAGAAATCACAGTAAAAAGAGTTACATACCAGTCGGGGATGTGCCGAAGCAAGGCATCAATGGAGAGCTCGTCGCCTGCAACAGTTCGAGGGTGGTGGAATAAACCAGGGCCGAGACCGGACTGAAGGAACCATGGCGGAATAGAACTGGAAGCCGCTCTCGGCAACCCAAACAAAGACAAATGACCCGGAAACCCCGTTCTTCAACCCTAAAAACAATGCCGCCAAAACCCTGGAAACCTCCACCGTCCGATTGCGGAGGAGCGATTAGAACCGTCCACTGTATTGGTGATCCCGAGGAAGTGGTGACCCCGCGGTTGCCATAAATGTTACACCTTCCGGCAGGTGGGTGACTGTACCTCATCACAGGTGGCAAGTATTTGTTAACCCGATGATGAATCGGGAAGATTGTATATGGTGTGGTATTATGACATTAATTCCTATGTATTTTAACATTCGATATTGCATATTGAATGGTTTAATGTTTTATAAATATGAATAATATAAATACCAAAGTGTAGTTACGAATTAAAAATAGATCCAAACTTTATATCAATGCATGTCACCGTGATATAGTAAACCTTTATTCTAGAGATTGAATAGGTTAGGAATATAATATAGTTAAAAAAAAAAAAATTTATTTAGAGGATTGTGACATAAAGAAAAGAAAAAAAAAAAAAACGTCTTACCGATGGTAATTGAGAATGAATGCTGCCGCACATTGTATAAATGGTGTTGAATCAACGTGTAATAAGCGGTACTCATGTTGCCCCGCTTTGTCAAGCAAATTCAAGTCGGTCAAAGTTAATATTCTCTTTTTAATATGAATGTTTCGTTAATATTCTCCGAACGCTTTTCATCTTTTTAAAAATTAATGTATAATTAGTTTTGTGATTTAAATATAATAATGATTTTGTGATATGTGTGATGAAAACTTAATAATAATTTTATAAATAATAATGTAATGATTTTGTTAATAGTTTTTTTTAATATAAATGTTTTTGATCTTTTTAAAAATGAATGCGTAATTAGTTTTTTGATTTAAATATTTTCACTGAATTTTATGTTGAACCAATTTTTTATTAGTATCTCTAATAAACTTCACTTCATTATTATTTTAATTTATTTTTTTCTAAAATGGTTAATATTATGATATTCCAATATTCAAGTATTTTTTTTATTATAAAATTAATTTATTTGTATTTTAATATTAATATTATGGAAAAATTTATGTTAATTTAATTTATTTTAATTTATATTTTCGAAAAATGGTATAACATATTTATGGTATTCAAATTCAAGTATTTCTTTTAATAATAAAAAATATATTTTATTGCATATTTAATATTTAATATTTTGGGAAATTTATTTTTAAATATTTAATTTAGAATTGATGTTTCTTTTCTAGAAATTCCTCATTTATCATATCAAAATTTTGATTTTATAGAATGAAATGAGTATTTATGAACATATAATATAGTATTCTCATGATGATGATGGTGATGGTGGTAGTTAACGTTAGCTCAGACCAAATATTGGTTTATCGGACCTAAAGAAACAAATTATTTATTTTGATTTCAGATTTTATTCCTATGCTCAAAATGTTTGGAGAGAAGCCTCTCAAGCTCACTATAATTTTGACATTGTAAAAGGCTAGGAAGGTCAGTATTGTAACAAAGATTGTGAAACTAAGATTTTAATGTAGTTGTAAGTGAGGCACTCTAAGAGGAAGTCGTTTTCATCCTAGATGTTCCTATTCTCACATATATGGAAGATCCTTTCCCTCAATCGAAATTCCATTTGATTTATGTATATTAAATTTATTTTATCAATACTCTCTATTTCTCCAAAGTCCATAAAAATTTTGATTTATGTATATTTAATTTATTTTATCACTACTCTCCATTTCTCCAAAGTCCATAAAAGTTTGTAGACATTTAATGTGGTATTTTCTCCTTACTATAAATGCCACTTGATTTGCATGTATTTGATAAAGTAAACCTAT
>APFE031751413.1:717-15202 GCA_000404065.3 Pinus taeda
TCTGATAAAATAGCTGATTTTAAATCAGCGATATCTCCCACATCCGAACTCCGATTCGACCCATTTTTTTTTTGAAATTGGGTGATTTTTCGAGAGGAATCCAGATCTACAATTAAATTTTGTAGAGCTTGCACCAGGACGTCTATATCGGTGCCGCAAACTCGCTGCCCTGAAAAATTATCTGTAACCCCACTGATTTTTAAATCAGCGATATCTCCTTCATCCGGACTCCGATTTGACCGATTTTTTTTTTGAAATCGGCTATTTTTTCACAAATAATACAGATATGTAATAATATTTTACATATCTTGAACAAAAACGTACAGATCTGATCTGCAAAGTCGCCGCCCAAAAAAAAATTCCTTCAAAAAGATTGAGACTGAAATATGCATGAAACCCTCATTCCCATGGAATCATAACCTGCTCTGATACCACTGATCCGGATCTTGGGGGGAGGCCCCAAGATCTAAGATATTGAAATGGATCTTGGGAGGAGAGACCCCCAAGATCTGAAAACTTGAAATGGATCTTGGGGTAGAGACCCCCAAGATCTGAAAACTTGAATTGCCAGAAGAAAAATAAGAGGAGAATGCCCAATAAACAAAACCACAAAGAAACTTTTTTTTTTTATTAAAACCCAAGTGGAAATAAACCAGCTAGGGCAATGGTAGCTTATCTCTGAGAAGAGATGTGTGGCTACATGTCTCTGAACTGTAAAGGCTACATTGTGGCGGACAATCTGTCCTTTTACAAAATGTGACTTGTTACTTATAGTATTTTTCAGTTACAATACCACGGGTCAATTCCATGGGTGAATAAATACCATGGGTGGATTTTACAATACCACGGGCAGATGCCAATTACAATACCATGGGTCAATTCCATGGGTGAATGAATACCATGGGTGGATTTTACAATACCACGGGCGGATGCCATTTACAATACCATGGATAAATTCCATGGGTCAATGAATAATATGGGTGGATGAGTACCATAGATAACCAATACAAGGGGCCATTTTCCATTCAGATCAACATGCTTCGCCACATGAAGACTCACTATTGGGCTTGCATGCATGTTTGCAAAGCGAGAATGAAGGTCCTCAAGAGGCGTTTGAGCAAAGCGCTAAAACAAAAGAAAAGGCCCGATCGGCTTCGAGTTTTGGTCGAGGCTTCTCTAGTTGAACATGATACATGATGGAGGGTCTTCACTCTAATTTTGGGCACATTTGGAGAAAATTTTGTCATCTCAAAATTTTTTGGCTTACAAAACAGGTTTTTGGGTTCTATGCGTCGTGCTCAGCACGCGACCCACAAAATGGAGAGGTCCAAATCACAGGTGGCTTACATTTTTGGATTTGTCATGATGAAATACACATGTTCAGAAATTTCCAAGTCATTTCATCAAGTTTTGGGTGATCAAAAGATCAAAAAACATCATGAAAATCACCTTTCTACCACTTTTTGCATCAGCAGGTAGTACTTCTGGGAGAATTCACTTTTGGAGGGTCAAATGGAGACCAAATTGAAAAATTCCACTTGTGTTGGAAAGTAGACATCTAGACCGTTCCAAAAAGCCCACTTGAGCTAAATTTGGATGACAGGAAGTGCCCCAAAAGTAGCTGCAAAGGCGTGCGGCGCACAAGGGCTTTTTGGCCAAATTTTCACTGTTCAGCTCAGAAATTCGCCCAGTTTTGACTAGTTTTGACTTGTGATGGGATTTTTCACCATCCTTGATGTAATTATTGGATTTGTATGTTGTTATGACACTTATTTACCTATTCTAGATGATTCATTCATAAAATAGCAAAAATGTAATGAATGAATTGGTTTCCTAGCTTATAGAGGCAAGTTGTTTTGACTGCCTAGATTGTAGTGCTTAGTTTAAAATTGGTTGAAACAGCTCCTAGGATGATGAGCTCGACCCCTAGAGGCAAGGGAATGAGTTGGCTTGCCTATATTATGTATTTTCTTAGTCATTTTCACAGGGTTGGACCTCGCTGGGATAGCTTAAGACTATATTGTACATAATCTTATCAAGACATTTTTGGCAAAGAAAGACCAGGGTTGCAGCACACTTGGGATCCATATGTGCTTTAAGTCTTGATGGTGTGTTTCCTCTTAGTACTTGTAAGTTTGTGTGTGTCATCATTCTCTTATTGAAATCTTCTCTTATTAAGCAAATGAAGTGTTAAGGTAGAATCCATGAAATTGATATGCTCTGCCTTTAAATTTGTTTAATATTCTATGTTTTCTTCAGTTTAAGGAGAATCCTTGAGCCCTCTTGCTCTCCTTAGCCTCTCACCGGTCTGATCTATCCATCTCACCTAATTTAAGGCATCAAAACAATTTCCTATCTTGCCCCAAGTGGACCTCTGCAAAAACTGTGCCTCATCCCCGCACCTAAAATTGCCTTTCCCTTGATTTCAACAAAATCATAAAAATCAATCCTAAACTCTTTGTACTTAATACCTAGCCTAAAATCAATCATCAATTTGGTCATCTCGAGCCTTTTCGATTATCTTTTGCCGAGTTTGACCCGGAGAGAGCCCTCTCCTGTCCTCGTAGGGCTAGCTACGAGGTTGAGTGTGGTTTGATGTGGCCTTGAGTCTTGCCTTATTTCAGCCTAAGGCAGATTTGAGCGCTAACACGCCCTGCGCACTCAGCTACAGAGCCTCTTCCTACTACTACGAGCCAAGACACTTAGACCTTTCCTCTATTCTCTTTATCTTCTAGACTCCATTCCCTTTTTTCTTCTATCTCTCATTCTCTTTACAACTTAGAGCCTCGCTCTAGTTATATAATCTCATGGTCCACAAACCATGGGTACGTTGACATTACATTACAAAACTTAGGGCAGACAACCCTATGACTCAACATACATTTCGCGCTCTGCGCCCGCAATTCACGAATTCTTACAACATTATTTGACCAAAACTTGGTCTTTGAGCCCCAAAACATGTTGTGGGGGGATTCTATGCCCAACAGGCCCCCAACAACACAAACATCGTGACTCGCCATCGAGTCACTATGTCGGCACGACGATCTTGGTGCGGAGTCCCTCCCACTAGTCCCGAAGGTCCTGAATGTCTGTAGCGCACTGCTCTGCTACCTGTTGAAACTGTTGCATTCTTGCGTCTAAACCCTTAGTTTCTGGTGTGCTGTGATGCATCTGTGCATGCATTCCTTGAATCTGTGCAAGCTTTCCTTTAATATCCACCATGATTGTGAAGGCTTCATCAATCCATGACTGGACGCGCGCTTTTATAACTGCTTCTTTGTGGCGTGTCACGTCCACCTGCTCTTTTAAGGCCTTGGTCTACTGCATCCTTGCAAGCCACTGAGTAAGGACTACTATCTGCGCAGTCCCTCTAATGTTGTCATATTGTTGCTGGAGTTCGCTTAATGCTGAATGTTGGGGTCCTCCTACAACGTAGTGAGGACCTTCAGCACCTACTCCAACATGTTTGTGCAGTTGCGGACTACACCTCCAATCTCTTCCATCCCTACTGCAATAGTGTTGGTGCACTATTCCTTGACCTCTGGGGGAGTGAAAGGTTGCGCCTTCATCTGCAACTCAACAATATGGATATTTAGCTCTAGTTTCACTCTTGTTATTTCCTCACGCGCATCACGGACTCCACTTGCCAAATAGTGGATCCGCACTTATGTTGGTAGGTCTGCTGCAATAGACAACTCTGGGACATGCCGGCAGGTATCATCAACTGTCTATACCAACTGTTTGTTTTGCGATACCAACTCATCATGTTGCAAGCTAAGCTATTCTATACTAATCTTCAGCTCGCTCAGAACTTGGATTGTGCGGCTCTCTCTGGTGCAGAGTTTGGCTATTATCCCATCCTGCAGCTGATAAAGTGTGTCACAAGGAAGGGCAACCAAGTTAAGGCCAATGCCTTTCATTGTATTAAGCGTCACCCGCTCCATTGGGTTTTCTGAGACTAGCGCTCCATCCGACAGTGTTATCGTATTGGCCATTTTCACGCGTAGCATCTGTTCTATTGCCGACGTGCCTACTGCGACATGGGTAGACAAGGTACCCTCCTATGGGGGCCGCACCTGTAACTCCTACACTTGCGCGCTTAGGGCCCCCAACACAGTCCCCTGCTTCGTCATAACTTCTTGGAATGCTTCCTTGGTGACATCGCGAACCATCTTGCCGATGTCGTAGAGGTCTCCTTCAGTTAATGTGATCGGGTCGATGGCCAATTTCGAGGCCTTGGCCTTTTCCCATGGATCCGATCTCTCTATGACGCACGACCGTTTGAGTAGGGTCAAAGTGGTTGCTGGGTCCACACCCTCTTCTGCAAGGTCTGTGTCCTCTACCTCCTATCCTGCAGACACTTCCTGACCCTCCTCTGGCTGCGTTGTTGCAGCCTCTGTTGTCTACGCTGTTGTTGCTGCTTCGACAACCTTCTTTTGCTTTGTGGCTGCCTATGCCGCTTCATGGACTGGCCTTACCTTGGCTGTCACCTTTTCATTGCACCTTTTCTCAGCCAGCTGTGTGATGCACAGCTTGGCCTCATCCTTCCTATTCTGTGCTACCGCCTTTTCAAAATCTGCCAAATTCGGGGCGCGCCACTCGAGAGGCCATGTCTCTAACACTGTAAAGATCGCATCGTTAGTGGCTATGAATGGGAGCTTTGTGCACTGCTGTGCCGGATCCTTTCATGCCCAGATGTAGATGTTGTGCATGTCCGCCTTGAACTCTACAAAACTCTGCAAACTGTTGTGCACCGTGGGGGACAGGCACGACCTCCTATTAATCCACATTCGGATGCTCGCCTCCATGAGCACCTACAAAATTTTGTTATTGTGAATCTGTTTTGTGTCCTTGGTGGCCCAGAGCGAAGCGTACTTCGTGGCCTCTAGTAAGTCTTGGTCGATGCTCGGGAACTGGCTGTCCTCCGATAGTTCCCCTGCTACCAGTAAGATGGATAAGAGCAACCAAGCACAGTGGAAGGTCTTACCCTGTTCCTGGGCCTCCTGGCAATTGAGCAAAAATTCTTCGTAGAGGAACTTGACCCAGTTGAACTGGACCCCTTCCGCACATTGTTTAGCCAACACAACTACCAACGCTGGT
Source organism: Pinus taeda (assembly GCA_000404065.3). Taxonomy (NCBI): domain Eukaryota; kingdom Viridiplantae; phylum Streptophyta; class Pinopsida; order Pinales; family Pinaceae; genus Pinus; species Pinus taeda. Next base: position 5,818 of record APFE031751413.1, read on the forward strand.
GCTTCATCGCCGTGACATTTTCTCATTACTTTACCGGCCAGGAGTTGGGTGGCTACGCGCACCCCTTTATCTTTGATACCGATGATAGCGTAACCCCTCTTTTTCTTCTCGAGCTTATATCTTTTCTTCATGGCTTCCACAAGAGCCAAATCGCTGCTTTTTCCTGCTATCGTCACGGGGTCCTTTCCCTTACAGGGAAGCTAAGAAATTCTATGGATGAGATCCGTCATGATGGGAATAGGCTCCTCTAGCCATAAATACCCATCACGCACCAAGAAAAGTAGCTGCTTGATGACGAAAATGGTGATGGGCACACGGTGAAAGTGTGGTATCCACAACAGATGAAGCAACCCGACCTTCTCCACATTGTGCAACCATTTTTGCAGTTCTAATGTGATCAATAGCCCCTCTGTATTCTGTTTCATCAGGCTCATCGTCTCTAAGTGCAAGAAATTCTCGCTGTCCGCGAGGTCCCAATCTTCAAATTTCAAGGTAGGCACACATCATAGGAGTGGACACTCAAAGGTAATTCCATCAAGGAGGAGCAGGGTCTAGAGTGTGTTGTTTGTTGTATCCAGACCCTTTGGTACCTTAGCTTTCCCTTTTCATGGAGGGACATACTCGGGAAATTTTGCTACAGAGCGCATCAGTTGGATGTCTGCCTCCACGTCTTCTTCTTCCTCTACTTTGGAAATCAGAGCCTGAAAGTCCTCCTCCCCTTCATTTGTCTCAATGGTGATAGCCTTGCCCTTTTCCTCCATTGATAGCTTACCGAACTGAGGATTCCTCGGGGACATGCGGATTGGTCCCATTGCTTGCTTATCTTTTCTCGGTCTCGACGTCCGAGGTGATTTCGGGATTTCTGGTGCAACCCCAGTACCTTCGAGAACAACATGTGCCATATGGGTCGGCGCAGCCTCGCCGGCGGTTCCTTCTTCAAAGCCCAAACCTTCCCTGGTAGCTGACATCTTGTCTGTACTGTATGCGGTCTTTTGCGAACTTAGGGGCTCGAATATCACTCGGCGCTCAACACTTTGTGCTCTATTCAACCGCTCAAGTCTCAAGTGAAAAAGTGTTGTCTCGTGGCTATCCCCTAGAGTTTTATAGTGCCTTTTGAATTTGAATTTGATCGTTCCCCCCAATTCCAGGCCATCAATGCTTTCTTGGCGGTAGATTTTCCGAAATCTTGCCCATAACTGCTCTCTTAAATGTTCGTCGCCCACTCCATTTGGCCTCAAACCGAACATCCCGTGATGAAAAGTGATGCCAATGGTCACTTCCTAGCCTACCCACGTGGCAGTGCAACCTCCCTACGCGGGCGTGAACTTTGTTACCAGTTGCTCCTACGCACATCTTACAGAGCGCGCAGCTGCCAGGAAGAATAATTTATAGTCCCACACTCTCTTTCAGCTGCCTGGAGTGCTAAGACTGTTCTTCCTATGGCTAGTCAGGTGGTCACACTACCTGTGCGAGGCTCCATCTCGCCTTCCAGTATAGTTTGCAGAAAATCCTCAATTGCCCTCATAACAGTCGGTGCCGCGTGCTCTACTGTATTTAGTGCGTCCCCCTGGTTACTGCGTTTGGTGATATGTGGTCCTAGCCATGGCAACACACTAAACAATACTTGGTGATAGTCTTCTAATTCATTAGTATGATCATCCACACCTTGCCTTGCCATCCTTGGTTTATCGACAAGACATGCTTTCTTGATCTCATTTTCCAGCCTCTTGACTTCTGCTTCCATCAATTATTTTCTTCGTTAGTCGTACCTGATATTTTTCGAGTTCACGAAGTCTAAGGTTCCCTTACCGAATGGCTTCCTGAAGCCTTATGTGTTCTACCTCGCGTAGCTGTGTGATTTCTTCGTCCTGGGCTTCATGCATTGTCACACCTGCAGGTACTATTATGTGTGGATTCATTGTTGCATGCTTCTCAGAAATTATGATCCCTACCATACTCCTCAACCTTAGAATTGTTTTCGCGGTCAGGGTTTTTCACATAGTCCTATAGGCCCATCGAACTGCTGGTATGCGCAGGTCCCAATCAGTGTGTCTCACTTGGTGAACCCTATTCAACACCTCACCTACCTTGTTGAATGCTTCTCCATGGACAGTCCTTGGCACACTTCACCTTTCCTAGTGCTGTGTTTTGTTCCGATTCTCTATTCTGGGGGTGGTGTGTGCTTGTGTGGGCTGCATGTCATATGTCTGTACCCATCGAGAAAGGTGGGCGCGCAAGTTGTTCTGCCCCTGGTAACCAGCTCTCATCCTTCGCTGGGGTTTTCTAAATCGTAGGCGCATCATCCTCTTGCATCCGTGCTAGTCCTCAAGACTTATCTGATGTGTATCCCACCATCTTGCTGGCGTCGCACACAGTGCCCATTTCAGTGCATCAGACCGCTGTTGTTATGGTAATGCGCTTTCAAATTTGTTCAGGAATTCATCCATCGCTATCAACCCATCATATGTAGGCAGATCCCTTACCTCTGTTGTCACACAGTGCAGTGATCTAACCATCATGTTGCAATTAAGCGTTGTTACTTCGTGCAGTCAATTCTACCATCGCTCTATCTCTTCGTCTGAATCCGAAGTGCAGGATCTTTCACGCTCCCACGAAATCCTACCATCTGCAGTCAGGTTTACCAAATCTTGTTCTTGCACAGTTTTCTTGTGGATGCAATCAAGATTGTCATCACTATCATCGTCATGCACTAGTTCAGTGTATCGTGCTCCTTCAGCTGGATCTAGCAGTACTACTACGCGTAATGACTTTTTCTCAAAAATCATTTTGTGCTTCTTTAGATTTATGATTCCATTCATATCGGTGGCCCAGTCTATTCCTAGTAGAATGAGATAGGGATTGTTGTCATCGAAAATCTTTATTACTTCAAAATCCACCTGCGCGCTCACACCTTCAATATCCACCATTACCCCTTGCAATCTTCCCATGGCCAAGATCTTCTGTTGGTTCACCATTTGCAACTGAATAGGAGACCATTGTAGCGCGGGTCTGCCCATGCATTCCCATGTTTGTTTCGATAGTACATTCACATCCTATCCAATATCTAGGATTACCTGATCCATTTCATATTCGTCGATTTGCGCAGTCAACCTCATTTCTCTTCCTGTGCGTAATGCACGCTTTCCAAGTTTCCAGACCACGCACGATTCTCCTGACCCCATGCACCTAGTGATAAGTTCCTGTAGTCCTTTTACTGCCATGTTGTCGCGTAGCAGTTTCATGCATGTCTCCAGAAAGGTAGTGAGCATTGAAGGATCCATCCCTGGTTCTAGTTGATCCTTACTACCTGAAGTGGAGGCCTCCATGAAGCTCTCTTAGCTTCCATGAATGTCTCCTTCACGCGTTCTAGATCAAATTCGGGTTCCTTTGTAAGAGCCTTGTGAACCCACTCATTTTCTTCTGACTACTTACCTTTATCATCGCTAGTGCTCATACCGCTCCTAAGCACTATGTTTACATTCGTGTCTTCTTCGCGCGGCTCAGATCTCATCATCTACAAATTTTGAGTTGGAGGAGGCTGGAGTCCCCCTTTTTCGCACAGCCTCGTTATCAATGTAGGGCAGTCTTCTGCCTCATGATCAAACTAAGTACAATACAAACATGATGTTCTTGTCGGGTTTGTACAATCGCAAGCATAGTGCCTTGGCCCTCCGCAATTGTAACAAATTAGTTTTCCACGACCCCTTTCTAGTCCCACTCCACCTCGACCTCATCTGTGCCCCTAAAATCTAGCGCGCTCCATTCCTGTATTTGGGTCAAGGGTCCGTGTTTCGGTCTGCACCCTATAGGCAGGAGTCTGATCCATCATTAGTTCGTAGTTTCTGCAGGTGCATTCAACATGGCCTACCGACCTGTAGAAATTACAAAACAATTGTTGGGACGTCTGCATATACTTCTGCAATAGATGACAATTATTTGTAGTGTGTTTTCCTCATATCTGACATATCACACATTATAGTGCAGGTGCCGTGCTTGGTCCTTCTTATGCCTCAGGTCTTAATGGCATTGTCCCTCCTCCCGCCAAGTAATTCACGAACACTAGACAATGGTCCTTGTCATGCACCTAGCCTTTGCATTTTATGAACCATACCTCCTCGCGCGCCTCTAGCTGAGGTGTCCTGTCCTGTTTCAAACTCTGCACCTCCAAACACAGATTTTGCAGTTGCACGTGGATTTTCAAAGCTTCGGCCTGGGTGGAAAGCTTTTGTTGTGACATCGTCGTCTTTAAATGAGGTATTAGTGATGCTACAAACCATGTGCAATGCTGTCCATCCGTCATAGTCATGTTGACCTCGCGAATCATACTCTTCAGTCTTTGGTCCAGATCCCAGGGGGTCTCACTTGGGAGCATCACGATCTCCTTAAACCCAATAATTGATCGTGTCTCTGACTTTGGCCTCTTAAATTCCCTGTTCAATGCGGTTTGGATTTCTACAATTCCTGTGTTTGGATGGTAATTCGGATGCTTGATGTACCATGTTAATGTGCGATCCTGCAACGCACTTACCAGGGTAGCCTTCTTGATATTGTCATCCACGACTCCTTGTGCTTCCCATACTGCCCTTACCACGAACTAGAATTGGTCCGGATCTTCATTCGCTACTTCTCTGAATATCGATAGTTTGATCACACTTGCCATACTAAACTGTGTTGGTGGCAGAGGTGGGGTGGGTGGAGATGGAGGTGAGGAGGGTGAGATAGGTGGCAGTGTAGGTGAAGGTGGTAAGCGCAGAATTCATTGCCTTATCAAACTGACTGCGCTTCTCGGAGAAACTAGTGCGAGCTCTTCCTCTCTTTCCCACGATGGTGAAATTAAGGGACTAGTTTCTAATTCTTCACTACCTCCGCTTCTATAGATATTCCCACTTCGCGTAGTCCCAAACATTATTGTATTTGTATAACCCACTTTTCACACAATAACATCTTAATCCAAGTGTTCAAAGATTTAATATACTTACCTCGGGGATTCCTGTTTCCTGCGTCGCAAACTCGTGAATCTTCTTGTCCAACCACCCTTCAATTTATTTCTTTGTTGGATTCCCATGACACAAAATCAAACATCCCTTATGCAGATCCCGGTCCCAGCAACGAAACCATTTTTTGGCTTATATGGGCTTGACGCGGGTTCAGAGATGATTTAGCCAAACAAATCCCAGTACGATTGGCCCTTTCGGCATCAGTCCGTGGAGTGCGGACCGAGGTCTCACCCAAAGTAGTATGGGAGGGTGCTAGAAGTAGGTTTCCGCACCCTAGAGATGTCTGATGGTTTTTTGTGGTCCGGGGTTTGACCCTGCGGGCACATTGCTATGCACATCTATCAGTCCCTCGCAGCCTGCAATGTTGTCTTCGCACAGCCCTGCTTGAGGCATGATCCGTGTTATTACCCAAGTTCCTTACTATTAACCCAATATTATCCGATTACTTAACTTATCTGTATCAGCCCGATTATACTTAACAATGTTCAGTATTCATTTAAGTGCGCGCGATAAACAAAAAAGTATAAATGCATAAAAAGTAATACAAAAGCAAATACACAATATTTGGAATCAAACTTCTCTTTATTCTTCTTCTTCTTCTTGGGTTACAGACTCGACTCCTCCATGTACACTCAGCTGTGGACTCTACTAGGCCTCTGCACACTCAGCTGCAGAGCCTCTTCCTACTACTCGACCCAAGACACTTAGTCCTTTCCTCTATGCTCTTTATCTTCTAGACTCCATTCCCATTTTTCTTCTATTTCTCATTCTCTTTACAACTTAGAGCCTCTCTCTATTTATACAATCCCATGGTCCATGGACCATGGGTAGGCCGACATTACATTACAAAACTTAGGGCGGACAACCCTATGACTCAACATACATTTCACGCTTTGCGCCCACAATTTGCGGAGTCTTACAACATTATTTGACCAAAACTTGGGCTTTGAGCCCCAAAACATGCTGTGGGGGGATTCTATGCCCAACACATTAGTAGTGCTTCCATACATATCGAGCACATCAATTTAAATTTGAAATTCCTTGCTTTCATTGGCGCACTTATTGATTTAGGGAAGCATTGTTATGTATGCTCTCTTACATCCTATGCACATTGTTATTCCTAGAAATAAAATATTTTTTTCCAAACTTATCAATGCATTTGAAATGTATATATGTGTTATTAGTGATGCATCTGACCACACAAGGTGCATTGAATATGTGTTAATGCCCCTGTATAAGTTGCACACTGATTACCGATAATAATAAAACTTTTTTCCCTTTCCTAATATGTTAACTTTAATTAAGTATCACTGCTTATCGTGCACTTGAGGTTACTTTGCACCACAAATGATGCATCTCTATTTTTAAGGTGCAATTGATTTTTCCACAATCTTTTACCCAATATTTTCATTACAATTTTAACAAATAAATAAATAATTTATTATATATTATTTATGTTGTGAGTGTGCATGCATGTGTGTACCTGAAGAAATTTGTATGTGAATCAAATACAATGATGATAATGACAAAAATATCTTAACCTATACAACTTTATACACAAGTGGGAGTCCCCAAGAGAGGGAAAAGGGTATGTATCCTCAACCTATTACATCACAGACTTGTGTCCTTTTGAGCAATGTTGGCCTCTTCCATTTTTATGAGTTTGCATCCCTTAAGGGGAACACATGCTTGTTGATGCAATTGCTTCATAGTTAAGATCATGCTAGGTAGGAATTCAAGGTCATTTTTTATTTGTGGTACCAACCCATAGGGGAGGATATTTATTTCATCACTAGACTAAGAGAGGGGAGTATTTTCCCTAGTTTCTTAATTTATTGTTGGCATTGTGGGAGAGGGTTAGATCACATATATGCAGGTGCGAACATCATTGACCTTAGTGACTTCTAGTCTGTTGGTGGCTAGTTTCATTTATGTGCATTTGATGTAAAGGAGGTTAGGTTATGGTCACTTGTGATCATGAAACTACTGCACTATACACCTAATGTGTAGTAAATTATCTTCCCTCTAATGCATTACATAGATACTTTAGTTCATAGGCCGAAATTGAATTGGTAGTTTTCTAATTTTTGTGATAATTTTGTTATTCTCTAAATAATTGTAGTGTTATATTTGATGGGAGGACGATCTTTGCCTTTTCTTTAGAGATACTTACTTTATTTTCTAAGAGGTTTTGAGTCACTAGACCAACATTCAATTATATACCTCTAAGGTTGATGATTGGTGTGTATATATTCATGTAGATCTTGTCTAAGAATGTGAAGTTAGAGTGATTATGTAATTTAATCAATTAAAATATATGGGGGTTGCTAACTTTTGAAGATGATCAAACCCTTGATCTTATACAATACTTTAATGTAAGAATGGATTAGGAAGGATGTGAGAACATCTTGTTTACTCAAGTTGAGTCACTTGTAGATTCTAGAGGTAGTATTATCATTATGTTTTGATTAATATAATTGCATATATTATTCAACGCATGTAATTTATTGTAACATTTTGTTTAAATTTTCATGTCATATTATCGTTTACTATTTTATAGATGTTGGCAAGTTTATTGGAGAGGCACTTCCCTAGTAGGATGAGGATATGTTTTAGGATGATGATATTCCTTAGATACAAATACATATGATATGATGAGGCTTCATAATAGATTCTATTAGCAACCAACACATCAAATATGTACATTTGTGGCTTTTCACAGTGTGGTCCTTGTACAAGCTAAGGAGACCTTGTAGGACCTTGAGATTGTGTTGATACATGAAACTCTTCCCCATGATATGACATTAATGATGCATCATATTTTTAGTATTTTCAAAATAATAGAGAGATTAAGTGCTAACCATTTCCACCAATTTTCTTCTTTAGATTCATCTACATGGAATTCATTTGCTAGGGGTGGTTATTTTCCACCTACTCCTACTCTACCACTTCTACCATCTCTTGCATGAGAAAATTGACCACCATGCCATTATCTAGTATTCAATAGACCACCATCTCCTGCTCTATTAGTTGACTAACTACCATCTCCTTATTTGGTAGTCAATCAACCACCTTGCTTATTAAGCACATAAAACCCCTTATTAATCCATAAACATTGGATTTATTAAATTTCTATTTGTATATTAATAGGTTAGTTAGAACCCCTAATTGTACCCTTTGTATCATATATATACACACACAAACCATGGAGACCTAGTCATAGGATCATCACATCTTGTATTTTGCATTGGATTCATTGTAAAGGGAGGCTTGCCCCTCAATGTGGACTGTATTAATTTAATTTTTATCATTTTTACAACACTTGGATCATTACATTTGGTATCAGAGCCCATGATCCTAGGGTTTTTCTCCTTCAATCAAGACAGTGTGGAATGTTCATTATAACTTTCTTCTTAAAATATATAGGCAAAAAAATTCTAAGGAGATTAAGGATATATATCAAATCACACGATCAAAATTTCAAGTTCTTGCTTGATATATTTTTGGTGATATAGGCTATGTAAGTTAGGGTTTATGATTAATGCTAATATTAGACTCTAATGAATCATATTTTTTTATAGTTTATTTTTGTAAAGTTTCAAACTATGAAATTTTCATAATATTTAGGAGACATAGAAAAAAACACGTGGAAAGTTTTTTAGATTGTGAATCATTATGTTTTACAAGATATATCTTGTGGAAGTCAGGGCTTTGACTAATCCTAGAATTAGTCCTAAACAAGTCATCTTGAGATTTATTTCTATAGCATTTCTTCAACGAAGTTTCGAACTGCGAAATTTTTAGGAGTCTAAGAAATCATATTAGGTGCTATAGGATGAAATTTTAGACTCAAAAGGGGTGAAATTTCAAAGATATATCAAAATGAAGGTTAGTCATCCAGATAGTCTCCAAATTAAGGACTTAGAGATACATAACTTTTAATTGGCATAAAGTTTGATTTAAAAATCCATTTTTGATTCAAAAAAAGTGTTACATGAGGAGTACTATTATTATTTTCTCATAAGGAAAAAGGCTCTACAAGAAATACTATTCGTAAGAACTTAAACATGACATCTTAAGAAAGTGAAGACTTGAGATACATATTCTCCCAATTAAAGAACTAGGTTGATGAAATGAGTCATAGTGTATCGAAACAAGTATATTTATAATGTTTTGAAGAAGTCTTTAAATAGGAAATGGAAAAAGAAAAAGAGTGAAAATAAAGAAGGGAAAATTTTAGGGGCTAATATTTGCAAGTGGGTTAATTTTCCATGTTATTTTCAAAAAAAGATTCGTTAATTTCCATTTTTCTAAAAAAGTTTCACCCAAATTTTATAGTATACAATTATTTTAATTTAAAATCGCTAGAATTTTATATAAAGACTATA
>APFE031751415.1:1832-18216 GCA_000404065.3 Pinus taeda
ACGGAATTAAAAGACGGTCCTCTTATCGCCCTTTTCTGACCGTAAAAACAGGAAAAGATTGCCGGGTTTTTGTCGTTTCAAACTCGATACTGGAAATAAAACGACGTGTTTTTGATCGCTTTTTACTTTTCAGGTCAAAAACACTAACATGAAAGTACTCCTTGGTCGCAAGATCAAGCGGTTCTCCTAGGTATTATTTTATACTTTTTCGGGCTTAGGAGACACAAATTTACGAAAAAGTACAATTTGGAGTCTTCTTAAGTTTTTCAGACTCTCTAAAATTGAAAAACGCCGAGTTTCTCCTATACTGGACTCGTTAAAATTTCACAGTAAAGGTCCTATTCTATCACAAACAGGAATGGACCACTCCTTCTTAGGGTTCGAATCAAAAACTAAGTTGGACTCATCCGAAGGATGAGCTTATAATCAAGCATATGTTATCCTCCTCAAGCTTTTAAAAAATAAAGAGGTACTTGCCAGAAATGGTGGGGGAAAAGAGATAAGAATGAACATATTTGATATCCTTTTGTCTCAGGAAAACCTTACTACCACTCTTGAACACGACACTTTTTATTTACCTGGGTTGGGAAATCCTTTGTCTCACAGTTGATCAAACCACATTGAAATTCTTCAGCCGGGTTCCGGGGATTAATTTTGAGTCATTCGTCACCAAGCCATCTGTTGTGTCCTTATGTGTTCAAGAGGTCTGTAAACAAAACATTCAACTGCAAAATACCTATCATCCATTTTATCATCCTTTAGTCAGTCCTTACAGCAACATTTCTTCAACTTGAACTATCATTTCGTGTTGTGGGCTTGCCTGCGACGGGTCGCTTTCTATCGACATCAGCACATTATCTAGAGAGTTGACTTAGAAATCGTCAGTGCCTTGAAGTTTTCATGCATCAATGGCAGGTTTCTCGCCTTCGACGTCAGTTTTCATCATTGACTTGCGATCGAAGGATTCCATGAAATGTTCGACATCGACTCATTCATTCACATCTCATGGATTGTGCTGGGTACTTTAAGAACCATTGACATTACTGGTGGTCTCTCTCACACTTGTTAACAGTTTACATCATTGACTGGTAATCAGGTGGTTTCTACCATGTTCGACATCGACTCATTTATTCGCATGGATAGAATCGTACCGATTCGGGAAGTAGAGATGAAGACTCTGGATCTAGTTTCCACCATCCAGGCTGCGAGGAGTTTTGTATTCATCATGTTGTAGACCAATTATAAACAGATGGCTGCGTCCATACTGTATCTACACAAGTCTATGATTATGATGTATTATGAAATCATTCCTGTATCAGAATAGTTAGTTTGTTAGTTAAAGTTTCGATCTGAGTATGGGAATGCCTACCTCAGCGATGATATAATCTTATACATGTATTTTGTGTTGAAAATTGTAGGTTCTGACCAGGCTCTCCACGAGATAATCCTTGAAATGATAAAGTACTTCACCCTTCCTAGATGATATAAAACCCTTATCTATTACAGGCTTCGCACTTTAGGGGGCAATCTGTTACACTGAAATTTGTCACCATGACTATCTGCAGTTAATATGGCTCCATCAATAGTCCTATTATCCTCCTTGTCAAGCCTTATACCTCTGCTCTTCATGTCAAACTTCAAAAAAGAGAGAAAGTCATTAAAAATCATGATATTATCTCTGGGTACGCAGGTTTCTCCTACCTTGCCTACGTGTTACGCATTCCAAGTCATTTACCTGCGTACTGTCGCTCTATAGTCAAGGGATTCGGGTGCGTACCCCTGTAAAGGTCAAAAGGCGCGAGTTTCATCTTTAAAAAGTTACTTGTGGTCACTTCTAGAGCCTTCTAGAAGAGTGTTTGACGTGTATTGAGCGCTCCAGATGGTTCATGCATCCCTATGATAGAGGAACTTATCCCATCAAGAGAGGAGCTACCCCATCCAAAAGAGGGAGTATCCCATTGATGTTGGAACTGAATAACTTCCTCTAGAACACTATAAATACAGGCATTGGGCCAGAGGAGGGGAGGTTGAAAGCTGAACATTCCAAAGGGTAGATGCTGCTGGAATTAGGACTTCCTTGTAGAATCTTGTGAGGAGAGATTACCATCCTTTCTTGTTTCATTTGGAAGTGGGTTAGCTTGTCAAAGTAGAGGAAAACTCTTGCTGGACCTTGGGAGGAACTTGCACAACACCAAGGCTCAGGTCTGGATCGACGAGGCTAGACTACTACAACAACGTTGGACTTTAGGTAGGATCGAAAACACTTGATTTCTTGTATGATAATCCATGTTTAGAGAAGGATTGCTCTTAATTGTCTTGTTTGTCACTAGAAAGTCTTAGGCTTCTAGGGAGGTTGGTTTTGTCCGCAAGATTAACTCTTTCCGCATGACACAAGAGTTTAACCAAAATGTTCATAGAGCACCAGAAGCTCCAAAAGAGATTTGTGATATACTCAAACTACCTCTCCAAAAGGTTCTTGGCAGGGCCAAAATCTCTTCTTCTAACAATTTCATTTCTTGCAAAAATAAGACCTGTGATTTTTCAATTTAACAAAACCTTTTACATCCTGGGATTTAATGGGGTTTCTAATTCCCGTTATATTCCAAGATACAAATTTAGTTTAAATTTATTTTTTTCCCACCTATCTAGGTTTACCAAAGTCATGGAGCTCTGTTGAATCTGGGATTGGACATTGCTAGATGGGAAAAATTCCCTTATCAGTTATTATTCTTGAAACTCTCCTTATTCTCCTTCACCCTTTTTGCCTTCAGGTCCTAGGGCTTCTTCACCTATAATTGGCTCCTCTTGTTCATTCTCTTCCTGTGACAAGATTTCATACGGATTAGTGAACGTTGAAGCAACATGTAGGGATACAGTTTTGGTATTTTTGACGCTTCCTTTTCCCCATTTTCCCCTTTTTCTGAGTGTTCCATTGGTCTTATTAAGATGGATTTGTTCCATCCCCATTCCTAGATTGATATTTTTCGCAATCTCAGGTGAAATTCCCATATTTGTGGAAACTCTTACATTTAAAGAGAAGTTGCTCATAATCAAGCAACTGAATGTGTTTACACTCATCTTGAGTCAAGATAATATAAGAGGGAATACCTTTCTCAAGGTCCATTTCCATGCAAATTTTGGTGCACATAATTTCTAACCTTTCGGCTCAACACGATCTAGGAACTAACTAACACCATTTCCTATTTTCTTCAAGAAATCGTCACTCCAGTAGGATAGAAATGAGTGAGGAATTTTGAATCAAACAAGAATGAAAAAAAGGATGCCCTCATCTAGATTAAAATCGAAAGGCCAAGCATTCAAATACATTCCCCTAGAGTTGCAAAAATGTGGCCCATTCTAGAAGACGATGCCTTTGTACTCCTTGCACTCGAAGAAGGAAGTGAAAAATTATTTCCCACTACAAAAATGACAAGGTTCCCTTCATCATGGATTTCCAAGTCTTTTCAGACCACTACTCATCAAAATTGTTGAAGGTCACATGCCCATAAACTTTCCAACCAGGATTGTGTCAGAGAACGTTAAAGAGGTTTTCCAAAATCCCAGAGGGAGAGCAACCAACAGGATATTCTCATCCTTTTTAACAAATATTGTCTACCATTATTTTTGTCTTGGGTGGATTTTGAGGGATGAAATCATAGCACAAAAGGAAAATTCCTTGTCATAAGGAGGGGTAGGCCCCCCTCGAGCCTAAAGCCACTAAGAATCAATGAAGAAAACAATGACAATATAAGGAATTAGGGTTTTAGGTCACCACAGAGTAGTTACAAAATTCCTATGATATATTACATGTAACATTTAAAAAATTAATAACAAAAATTATATATATGTGTGTGTGTGTGTGTAACACACACACACACACACACACACACACGCACACAGCACACACACACACACACACACACGCAGCACACACACACACACACACACATATATATATATATATCATTTTATTAGCATGTTACTCAAAATAAACATAGATTTGCATTTTGAGACATTTGATCCATCTCAGGGCTTGGTATATCCAAAGTGAGATAGATCTATTTTGATATATATACATTTAAGGAAAATAGTTATAAATTGAATAGAGCTATATTAATAAAAAGATTATTATGTACAAAAGTTTTTTTTTTGTTTGCTAAGTTGCATGAGTCCTAAAGTGATTGCACACTTAACCTCTGGCTTGAGAAATCCTGACCCAGGGGCATTTGAGCCATCAAAATCACCTGTGGATCGCACTTGTGTTAGGGCACACCAACCCTTCACATGGATAGATTTTTTCCCATGGAGTTTCGAATCAGTGGCCTTCACATCACGTAGTGTCTTAATACTACACCCCATCACCGTTCATTCTATGCTCCATAGGCTATGTACAGAAGAATTATTATTCTATTTACCTAGAGAAAAATATATTGTAATTGCTTTGTGAAATGACTTTTAATTAGTTGTTTTAAATAGAATATATTTTTAAAAAGTTTTATAAAAATTATAAAATATATAATATATTTTAAATGAAGTGGCTATTTATGAGAGTTCGGAGATTTTTGTGGTGAGGATTTTGATTTTAGATCTCAGGGAAACTGCAATATTCATTTTGTTTCACGTTTTGAGTCAATACCATAGGCCTTCAGAATAATAAAATAGGCCTTTAATAAACAAAATTGATATTCTTATATTAAAATAAAATTTTATAAAATAAACATAATTGATTATATAAATTTAACATGCTATTAATTATATATTATTACATTAAAAAATAAATATATAAATAAAATTTTAATCTAAACTAAGATATTTATTTTTTGCCTTTGTTCATCAAATTTACTTAGACTGCTGACTGAATCCCTCTTTCATCTTTTCCTCTTTCCAAAACCCTATTTATCTCCTCTTTCTCCTTCTCTTCTTGGCAGGCTTTTCCTGATGATGAGTCATGGTATTGACTTGAAACGTTGAAACAAAAATGAATATCGTGGCTAATTATATTATATCAAAATGTTGGTTTGCATGGCTAGCTCCATTTACATTCAAGAGTTGCATCAACAACTTCAAAATTCCAGTAGAGACAAAGCTTCATTTTCCTAGTGTTGGAGGATTTAATTCTACACTATTACATTGATATTGTCCATAAATCCCATAGAATTTCCCCAAAAATTTCTTATATCGACATACCATACTACATAACTTTTTTAATTAGCCCCAAAAGGGCAAGGTTCCAAGTCTTTCTTGTTCTTAGGATTCACCTGCATGCCACAAGTTGTTTCTTCCCCTCCTATTGTTGTTGCAGCCTTCACATCTTGAAAGTTCAAATTAGGATCCATGGGGCATGTCTTTTCCTCTTCTTCTAAGCTCCAGGCTGCCACTCTCTGCCTTGTTTTCATTAATAACATATCTAACTCCATGTAAAGGATCCTTCACTCCTTGTGGGCGTGAATCCAATCCATCTTGTGGTTTGTCACCTTCACTCTGTAATCCCATTCATTCCTCGTAAGCTCTTGCCTCCTTTTCAATAGCTCATACATCCCTATTAAAGTTTGAAAATTTCCTAGATGATTTCTTCTAGTGCTCAAAATATCCAGGTTCTTCCCTGCACTCCATCTTTAACTATGACCAGTTGTCCCTCGGTGGATTCCAACCTATGAGCATCCAAACATACTCAAGAGCCCTCCAACTATCATTATTTATCTCCTCTCATTCCTCTAGAGAAATTTTTGTGCCATCAGATGTAATTATCTCATCCTACAAGTGGTACATTAATTCAAATTCCCGATTCACCAAGCCAAACCTAGTGCTGAGAGAAATCACATTGTCAGAAATGTGACTCTCCTCTATTAACTACCTTTCCCATATCAGCTGTGCTTGAGAGGACCATAAGTAATTTAACACAAGTTTTCCTTTGATACTATAAGTCCAGTTGAGGGGATATCTACATGTGCAATGCTTCATGTACCTAATAGGCCCAATTCCCACCTGTCTTCTTCTGTCATTCTCCTTGTGTGATTTGAGCCCATTTGTCATCTTGTGTTTATTCTCCTAAAATCCACTAATAGAAGTTTTCATTTGATCAGATTCCCAATGACTTTGATTAATTTCTTCATTTTATGATATTGGCACCCTTAGGATCGATCCATATTGGAGCAAAAGGACTCCTTGGTCCAACTGAGAGCCTTAATTGGCCAAGGTGTATGCCTCCACATTGAGAGATCTGAGGACGTGGAGGAAAGAAATAATTTTGAAATTTGTTGCCACCATTGCTATTCTTCGAACAATTGGAGGGGAATTTGTTGTGTTCCTTGATAATGCATGTGAAACCTGCTTGATTACTAGCATTGAATCACCTAAAATTAATAGGTTTTTTGATCCAAATCCTTTCAAAGGTCAATACCTTTTAGTAGGTCCCAAAACTTCGCTTACTTGTTGGTTTTCACTCCTATTCCCCAAGCAAAAATGTATTATTTTTGTTTTTCGGGGCATTTGATTACCCCTCCTTCTCTGGTCGCCCTAGTTTACCTTAGGAAGTCCCATTATAATTAAGAATTGGAGTAGTTTGCCTAAATTTCTAGACTTGAAATTCATCCATCCCCATTTTGAGTCGAGAAAATGGGGAGGTTTTGGGTCTAGGCATGAAATTGACAACATGATCAAACAATTTTGGAATTTTGATTCAATCCCTCTCTTCTGGCGACAATTACTCTATGTCGTTTGGCTTTAAACATTTTTCCATGATGGATACTACTAGTAAACACTAGGATTTTACGGTTATTTTATGTGTAGCTGGAGATCTACCTTTGAAAACCGCCATGTTTCTTCCAACCAAATCATCCTGCAAAGAAATTTTGGCATTGTCAACCAAGATTTTTTAGCCAATGAACATTTGATTTTATCATATGGGACATTACACTTCTAGGCTTCGAACATATCGTCCCAATTCCTTGGGATATTGGAGACATTATATACTTTCTCGAATGCTAATCTCTAGACCTCGAGTGAGAAAGGGTAAGAGAGGAATAAGTGAGGAATCATTTCTTCATTAGATTTGCATAAAAGACACCATGACAAGCCTTGTATGCTCCTCCTATGAATATTATTGGTTGTGAGGACATTCTCATGGATGAGAACCCAGTAGAAAGTATTCATCTTTGAGATGGCATATTATTCCAAATCCTTTTCCATAGTTTCTTCTTCAGTGGATGAGTGACTTTTTTATTAAAAGGTTGTATCCCTCCTTGATAGAGTACTACTTAGTTTTCCTTGGAATCCATGATCTCTTATCTGTTGCTTCACGGGAAACGGGAGCAAGTCCTTAAGGTCCCATTATCCATCTAGATGAGGAGGAAGACCGATGCATTTCCAATCTGTCCAAACACCTAAAGAATCCTAGGAAGAGATATCTTTCAGCCTTTAAATTCCTTTATCTTTCATCCATTCTTTTAAAGAGATCACTTATTCAAAATTTATTGTGGTCATTGAAATTGTGTCTTTATAGAGGAAAATTATTCCACCATTTCCTGCAATCTAACCCAGCTTACTAACTATTACCGGAGTGACAACTTTACATAGTCTCTAGATTTTGGAACCTTTTCCTACCCATTGTATCTTCTCCACTCTTAATGTTTTGTTCCATTGAAGGTACTTTCTTAAGAAGGATTCCTTCCACCATTCCTTGGAGTTTGATGCTAGCTTCCATACATGTTTGGCACCTAAATCAAGATTCATGAATAGTGGATCCTTAATTCCCAATCCTCCTACTTCCTTCGAGAGGTGAACAATGTTCCAATTGAGAAGATGGAACTTCTGATCATTATTATTTCCTCCTTGACGGAGGAACTTTATGATCAATGCACCTATTTAAAGAAGAGTGCTCTTGGGGGTGAGTAATCCTGAGCCAAGGTAGATAGGAAGGACAAACAAAACTTATTTAATAAGTATTTTTTTCCTTGCTATATTGAACCACATCGCACCCCAACCTTGAATCTTCTTCCTTAATTTCTACAAGATATCCCCCCAATCCTCCCTCGAAGATGTTTCGAGGGAAATCGGGATGCCAAGATACTTTAACAACTTCCATTTTATTTGAAATGAAAAACTTAGAGCTGTGGAAATCTCCTACAAGACCGAGGATGAACAATTCCACCCATACATTTCACTTTTTCTTTTATTTACCATACTACTCGATAGACTGAGGTATAGGTCTAGAATTGATTTGAACCTGCAAGATATAATTTTAGAAGAACCTCCCAGCAAAATAATGTTATTTTCAAGCTGGAAGTGACTAATATTCTTGGCATTCATGGCTATGCTTATACTTGACAATGAATCATTCTTCTTGGCCTTTTCTAGGTCCCTGCTTAAACTTTCAACTACCAAAATATACAATAAGGGGGACAAAGGGAAACCTTGTCTCGGGCCTCTAGAGGCTTTGAAGAAGGGAGTAGGTCTACCATTTATAAGAGGGTCTATACAAAGAGAGCCTATACATTCATTTATCCATCAAATAAGTTGACCACAAAATCCATGTTTTTCAAAGAATAGAAAAATGAAGGAGTGACACACCCGATAGAAGGCATTTTCCATGTCCAGCTTGATGACAAATCCTAATTCTCCCTTCTCTTTCCTTGTGTGAATGGCTTCCTGCACTAGAATGATGTTGTCTAGGATATCTATTTTCTTGAGAAACCCTTGGTTTTCTGAGATAATCTCAAAATGACCACCTTTAATCTATTAGATACAATCTTTATCAAAATCTTGGATGATGCACTACATAGTGATATTGGCTGGAATCTAGAGAATTTCACAAGGTTGATCTCTTTTGGGATAAGGGAAAGGAAGGATCAAATTGTGCACCCTCTGATATTTCTTTTATTCAATGACCAACTCAACATCCTAAGAAGGTATTTCTTGATCACTGTCTAACAAATTCTGTAAAAGCTAATTGGGAACCCGTCTAGCCCAGGGGACTTATCTGGATGAATGGCCCAAATTGCCTCCATCACTTATTTTTATCCTAACTTGTGAACCATTAGTTGATTTTCGTCTTCACTTATTTATGGAAGAAAGGAATATAGGAACTCCTATGCCTTATTAAGATCCAATTCACCATTTGATGTGTATAGTGATTGAAAATTATCAAAAGCCTCTTGCTTAATTTCAAAGAGAGAGGTGATTTTTTTATTTACCTTTCGGGGTTATTTATCTGACTCTATTCCTTAGACCCCTTTCCTTTTATTGCTTGTGAAAGAATTTGGTGTTCCTATCTCCCGCCTGAAGCCAAATTCTTCTCGATTTGAGGTGCCAAAACTACTCTTCCTTCCTGCACTCTTGAAAGTATAGGGAGTTTAATTCATTTTCTCTCACAAGGTGTTGTTCTTCTAACTTGAAGTTCTCCATGTAAAATTAGTGTTGCCCCATCTACTGAAGAATGGTCTCTTTCTTCCTTCTTGGGGAAACATAGGAATCTCTAAGCCACTATTGGATCGCTCCTCTTTCAACTTTGATTCCCACATGAAGTTTGAGGTTTCCATTACCTATATGCTCCATGCTTGTTTTGCAAGGTCCATCACTCCTTGTTCTCGCAACCAAGCCGGGTTGAATCTAAAAGGAATAGGGCCAAGATCCTCTCCTATCTCCATTGTTAATTTAATGGGATGATGATCACATTCTTTGAGAGGCAGGATAGCGGAGGAAGCATCCCATCCTAATAAAATCCATGAGTTGTGAATTAAGAAACGATCTAATCTTGTGGCGATATTCACTACTCCACACCTTCTATTTTACCATGTATATTTGCCTCTTGTTGGCTTGATATCCATCAGGTTCCATTCAACCATAAAGTCCTTTATTCTCTCCCTAAAAGGACCCCTAACCAATAAGCCTCCCTTTTTATCATGAGAAAACAAGGTTGTGTTGAAATATCCACCTACTATAGAATTCATATGGCATTGTGCTTGTTTTAGGGAAATAAGATTATTGCAAAATTTAACTTTCTCACTATATATTATCTAGGCATAAATGTTCAATATTTTGACTCTTTCCCTAGTTCCTTTGTTTTCTAATTCCTTAGCTACCCAATGGATTTCCACATGAAAATAATTTAAGATGAAAGCATTATTATCCCATAAGATACCAAGACCTCTCGATGCTCCCCTTGAGTTTTACGCAACTCCACAAATTTTCCAGAATGTGTTAGAGATTCCCATCAGATCACAATCCTTTAAATTTGGCTCTTGAATAAAAAAAAGTAAGGGTTTCTCCAATTTCACTAAATATTTTATTTGGAGGGATTTTCTGCAGTCACCCATTCCCTTTATATTCTAAGAAATTAACTTCATAATTTTTTAGTAGGAGAGTGGGATTTCTTACCTCCATCTGATTGTCCTACAAATCCTTTGCTCGTATCTCCTTTCAGAATGTCAGAGATCTGTTTACCTATTTTCTTATTTATTTATGCATCAGTCTCCCTTAGTCCCTTTTTGGAGTGACTGCCCTTTCTCTTTGCTGTGCTTTCCACTTTGTGACTGCTTGTGCCCTTGCATCCACTTGGAGGATAGGTCAAATTTCTAGTGAAGATATTCCTGGGACAACTCGTTGGTTGAGATGGCCCAGAAGGATTTGCATCCATTGGTCAAATCTGACATAGCACCAGGCCCATCTCCTTGGATTTAGACTTCAATGGTTCATGGGTGTTTGGGCTGTTGTTTCTAACCAGGCCTTTGGAAGCTGCAGCTTCCAGTTCCTCACCTTTCTCTGCTAAATCCATAATCTCCCCCTCTTCTTTCATGTGTCCTCAAATTCATCTTCATCCATAGATTTAGAGGGCTCATTCAAATCCTTTGATTGTTTTTCTCTTGTTTCATGAAGCACCCGAAAGGGATTATTAGAGGATGATGACTCAACATTATGTTGATCCGGTTACTTATTTGGAGCCCGACATCTCCTATTTCAATTTCTTCTTTGAGTTTCTCATTGTTCCTCTTGTTGAGGTTGTGTTCATCCCCCCTATTTGTATTTCTTGCAATACTGAGAGAAATTCCTATAATCATGGCATTTTCTACACTTAAATGGAGGTTTCTCATAGTCTAAAATTTGAATGTGCTTCCATTCTCCCAATGTGAGAAAAATTTATGCCAAGAGACCCTTCTATAAATACACCTCCATGCATATTCTGTTGCATGAAAACTATCATCCTTTAGGCTCTGCTTTGTCTATATATTTTCCAACTCCATTACCTATTGCCTTGAGATAGTCATCTCCTCAACAAGAGAGCAGAAGCCTTGGAAATTTCACCCATACTGGCACAACTATGGGGAAATATTATGTGAGATTGAATTCTATGGTCCATCGATTCAAATACATTCCCATGGCCCTGAAGAAATAAGGGCCATTTATGAATACTATCTCTCTATCCTCCCTGGACTCGAATAAGAATGTGAATTAGCCATCGTCAAAAACATAAATTCCTGATTCACCTTCATTTTTTCTCTCCAGTTCTTCTCTACCCATTATTCTATATACTTGGGAGATGGACACATGCCAGTGAATTTTCCCACTAGCGTAGGTTTTGTGTAGGCTATCATATATCTGCAAACAGTTGAAGGCAACAAAACCACATGAATGTTCTAGACCTTTTTAACAAATTTTGAATTACTTTCCTTCATCTTTTTCTTCTTGGAAAGAGAAGTGATCATGGCCTGGAAGGCCTAGCAATCACGTCCAGAGGAGGAGAAAATGGAGGGAGGGGGAGACCCCCATGGATGTCCATTGGACATAGGTATCAAGGTTGCAAGTTACAGAGGGTTGCAGAGAGGGAATCCAAATATATACATATTAATTAAATATTTGATATTTATAAAAATTTATTTTCATTTTTCTAAAAGTTGTATTCTAATTTTTTTATTGGAGAAAAATTTCGAAATGAGTAATTTTATCTCATTTAAAATGTTTATTTATTCATTTATGAAGAAAATAATAAAAAACACAAAACTTAAAAATTTATTATAGTTCCTAGTAGTAGTCACAAACATATTTTTTCCTTCCATTTTAAATAGCCCAACCTTCTTGATTTGTTAAGTCAACAAAACTATAGTGATCTAGGAATGCTTCTCTCCCTTCTTTTCAGTTATAGATATGAAATATTAAAGAATCTCGACTAATCTCTTACTTTCTTAAGGTCTGATAGATCTTATTGGTTTTAGTGGATGTTAAACATCACCATCATCATCATTATTATATTATTTTATTTATTTTCCCACAAATGATGTTGGAAATTTTTTAACATTCATTATTTATATATGCAGGAAATACCCAACATCTAGTAAGAAAATTATTTCCCGAGGCACCCCATGGCTGTTGTGTAATAATTTTTACTTATATGTCTCCGCATTAATTAAATTATTTGCTATGCATTAATGTAATCTAGACTTCTTCAACAACATTTGTATGCAATTGGTATTAGGTCTACGATCTAGGCAGGGATGGAATTTGATGGGAATTTTGCATGTCAAGAGGTGATTTGCACATCAAATATAGTTAAAACATTTCCCTTCCCATCAACGTTCTTTGATAAAATGATTAAAACTGACACTATAATTGTGGAAACCATCAAATTTGATAGATATTTAATATTTGAAATTCATACGATGGATCTAGCTAATCGTACAATTATCTAGCAGTTAATAACGCCAAAGCTTGCACACTTGTTTGTACATCATTTCCCCACAACAAGTCTTGAACCCAAGACCTAGTGTGAACTAGTGTCTATGATAGGAGTACACCTTAAATGAAGAGCTTGAATAAGACTATTCATAATCCATGAAATGCAGAAACAAATTTAGACACAACAATGAGTTTGTCACTAGATATATGTACGACAAATAATACACACCCTTTTCTGTGACTGCGCTTTTCCTGCATAGTTGTCACCATCTTAAATGATGTGGCTTTCTTCTTTCCCTGTAAGACTCTTAGTTCCCCATCGTCATCCAAGCACTCAATGGCTTTTCCGTAACAATCCACCTTGGTCCTATGAAGGTACAACCAATCCATGCCCAATAACATACTATATGATCCCAATAGTAATACATTCAAATGTGTTGTGGTAGGAATACCATTCAAATAAGATGCACAAGCTCTTACCCAATGGTGAACTCACTTCTTTGTACCTGTAGCCAACTATACTAACCAAGACTCTGCATGTACTTATTTATTCAAACCACACTTATCCACCAGGTGAGGATTAACATAGCTATAATTAGATCCAGGGATGATCACAAAGCTTACAATCCATTTCAAAGATAGACGCTTGATGATCTGCCTTTTTGCTATCCAGCATTGCATATGTTGGTCCCTATAATACTAGTGATTACCCCATTACTATTGTAGTTGTACCCCTTATTAATATTGTTGTGCCCCTATTGTCCCCATATTATTATTACTCGGCCCCATAGAATCCCTCTATTGTTTTTTTTTGTGGCTTTATATTATTATTGTTAGGTCGGCTGGGTTATATTATGACTCCTTAGACTCCTATATATAGAAAGGAGGTTTTATCATTTGAATCATCCAAGAATTGTTCATTTATGTAATGTAAAGGAGGTTTCCCCCTCGAAGAGGCTGAATTCTAAGGCATTGATCTATCTTTTCTATCTTTTCTTGAGTTGGTTTCACAACATTTGGTATTAGAGCTTTGGATTCTAGGGTTTTGATGCTCCAAATAGGTCATCGTGGAATTTTCGCTATAATTTTTTTTTTTGATGTTTCAGAAGCAAACAAAAAAACCCATTTGAGAAGACATCGCACTGAATCTCAGGTCCAAATTTCAGAGCTTTTTGTGCTATATTTTCGGAGATATGAACTGAGGAAGTTGGTCCTTTTGCAAAATCCTAAATTACATTCAAAACAGGTGACCTGGGGAAAATCGTCATAACTTTCTCTTTGAGCATCAAATAGAAATTTCGTAAGAAGGTACAGAAAGAGGACGAACTGTATTTTCTTGTACATATTTTTTAGACCCAAAAGTTGATGGCGGGCTGCAGGCTTTAGAGACAACTTCTCTAGTCTGCCAGCAATTTATTCAATATCTCGGTCTACTGGCCTTTCTTCTGTTTCGAATGCATCAGTCATTAAATTTGTAATTCATTTCCTTGAAAATCATATTGTTAAGCTCTATTCACAACCAGCGCTTTTCCAGAATTCTTAAAAGAAATTTCAAGGGACGGTCTTAAGCAACATAACAAACATATATATATATATATATATGTTACCTCATATATTCCCATGCATCCTCTTTCTATTGGCGATAGGTTAGAATTTACCGTGCATAAAACTCAGAGATACAGGACGATGAATATATATATATATATATAATTCCGCCATTTATACAGTTCAATTGACGCATACCCAACTCGCGATTAATTCAATAGAGGTCTTCTGGCGCATATATATTTTATCACAGGTTCTAGATATATAACTGTCACGGTTTGTAGTGGAGCGCCGACATAACATGTGTTTCTCCAATATATACAAAGAGCGAATCTCCCAATGGTTATTAACCATATGTCCACAATATGCATACACTATAGAGACCGACTCACGCCATCCGCAGCTTACCTCATCTTTACCTGGAGATGGCCGATGGTTGTGGTCAATATTACCACGCACAAAGACGCGGCTTCCTCATGGACTGTAACTACACATATCCCCTCCTACGCTGGTATACACCTGTTATAGCTTTGCCTGCGCTTCAACCTTTAGGTTATTTTACGCAGAGGCTAAACCTCCTAACCTCCAGCTTCGCAAAACCCACGGGCTCATATTAAGCTGTAAGATCACATGGAAAAGATTCCAAGTCTTTACGCTAGTATCTCAACCCAATCCACAAATTCCGCAGCTGGATCTGTGACTATATGGCGTGATCTGTGACAAAACCATTTAATATAGTAGTCAATCTGCTCCAGGAGATTCACGAAATCTTTCCTGCTTTTACTTTGTATTAAACTTCTCTCAGTTCGCTACTATTAACAGCGCCAAGATTTCATTAACACAAGAACTCTTCAGCTAATTAAAATCACACACAGATCGCACACCCTAATCAATTGTGCAGACATCAGACTTGAATTTATGTATACGTTGCCTCGGCTATGTTTACAGCGGAGCTTTATCATGACCAAGACTACTACGGATAGACAGCTCCACATCTTCGTTCCCTATACAGTTCGGTCAACATAAATACAACTCGGCGATAGCTCGATACAATTAGATACAATTTGATGCAGCCTTCTAACACGTGGCCAGTTCCGCGGTTCAGCGATAGCTCAACCTATGACTTTCGTTCTCCTCAGGTTTTACTCTTATATGCAGTGGTTAAAGCTTCCACGTTTCCGCTATTCAACGATCCACCTCTACGTGAGGGTTCTACGATACATACACGTTATAACTTGTATTAAATCGTTCCAATTTCGGTCCTCGGTCCCTGGGCGCTATGATTCGATTGTCACACAAATCTTTGATGCGGATACGATCTCAATCGGAATGATGAAGGCTTCAAACATTAACACGTTCACACCTGGTATCGATGGTTAGTCATTAATCTTTGTCAAATGGAGGTTCAACTCTTGGCGCCACATCTTCAAAGGAAACCACCGTGCGATTTTAACATTACATGCATATATGTGCGCCACCGCATATATGTTCAAATTATATAAAATGCCACAGTTCCGCCGATGAATATTCTTAACCGATGTATAAGCATTAGAGCGCATGCACAAACAGCATCCTCGGACAATTAAACAGAAATGTCAACTTCAAGTATAAAATTCAATTATAACCAGACATAACTGTAATTCAAGGGGTCTATCACTGTATAAAAGGCAAGCAACTTTAGAATTGGACACACATCAGTTGCGTATTGACCAAATAAAACCCATCAGCACCTCATGCGATTTCAACATACTTATATTCACATAAAACAAATATTTACACAACAGTTATACTCATGGCCAGATCTGCAAATCCGTGGCCCTTTTACAAACTGTCCGAAGGCTCTCCAAGGAGAATCCTTCCTCCCTTCTCACACTCACTCCTCCCTCCTATTCTATTCTCACTAATCTATACCAATTGAATTGAACCAATTTTGGTTCATATCCCTTTAGTCACTCCACAAAATCCCCAAGTATCTCAACATCCCTAAAGGATAGCTCTTTATCCCTAAAATCCTTCCACTAATTAAATTCCCTCATATCCTTTTATTAAATAAAAATATATTTACAATAGAACCTCACATTTTCCTATTTTACTCAAATTAATTTAATAAAATATTAAAAATCAACACACCCCCTTTTAACATATTTACAAAATAAAAAAGTGCCCTTGATGC
>APFE031751431.1:0-10141 GCA_000404065.3 Pinus taeda
CTCTCGTAGTTGCTCATGATGAAAGATCTTCCTTCAAGTGATCAAGCTTCTTTAGAAGGACCTGCTCTGATACCAATTGTTGAAAATAATACTAAGACGGGGGGTGAATCAGTATTATCTAGTCCTTTTAACAATTCTTCCTTATTTATACTTTGAATTATTTTTGCATATCAGTACCATAAAACAATGAGCATGAACAAGAAAAACAGACAGTCACATCAAAGAACACCAGATATTAGGTGGAAACCCAATGTGGGTGAAAACCACCTGCTGCAATATGTCTCTATCTTCTTTCAAATTAGAAACTCCTTTTACAATGGTCTTGTACTGGTGCAGTCCTTTACCAGTACGCAGGCTGCAACCTGCAGAGAGCTACAACTCTCTCTCGTTTTCGAGTCTCTCCTGGAAGGGAGCTACAACCCCCTACTT
The DNA here is from genome assembly GCA_000404065.3 of Pinus taeda. Taxonomy (NCBI): domain Eukaryota; kingdom Viridiplantae; phylum Streptophyta; class Pinopsida; order Pinales; family Pinaceae; genus Pinus; species Pinus taeda. The sequence goes on from APFE031751431.1 coordinate 430, forward strand.
CTTTTCAAGGACCACTTTTCATAAATTTTCAAACTGAATCCATAAGCATCAAATGATCATCAAGTATAAGAAAATTACCCATTCAACTGTAGTACCCAGATCAACAATAATAGAACCAACCCAGAACACAGCAATGATAAACAGAGATTTCAAGAGAAGTAAGCAGCTTCACCCATGTACAACCTGCTTACGGTACGCAGGTAACTCAACTGCTCACCTGCTTACCTACGCAGGTAACTGAACTGCTCACCTGCTTACCCAAGCAGGTAACTGAACTGCTCACCTGCTTACCTACGCACTGTGTCCTTTGATCTGCCTGCATACCTCCGCACCTGCAACCCTTCTGTGCCTGCGTACCGGCGCACCTGCAACCCTTCTATGCTTGCGTACCGGCGCACCTGAAACCCTTCTGTGCCTGCGTACCGACGCACCTGCAACCCTTCTGTGCCTGCATACCGGCGGACCTGCAACCCTTCTGTGCCTGCGTACCGGCGCACCTGAAACCCTTCTGTGCCTGCGTACCGGCGCACCTGAATTGCTTCGTCCCAGCGTATGTATGCACTTTTCTTTCACTGTACCTGCGTACCTTCGGGCATAGATACTTTCAAGACTTCAAGAACAACCCAGACAGTCAGATCTACAGATCTGATCATGCGCCGAAGAGATCTCAATTCATCAGTAGATTCGCCTTATTTAGATTTAGACATTACACCCAAGAGATCATGATATTTCAGATCTAGCTCTCATAAGATGTTCAACCCAAGCACATACCTAAGCCAAATGATCTCCTTTGCTTTATATAGGCAAGCTCCTCCTAAAAACATGGATCAATACCACGAGCCAAAAACCATAGTAAACACAAATTTACCGTCTCTAGTTAAACTAAGGAAACCCCACGTGTGCTTTTCTTTGCCTTGAAATGTTGTGCACTGGGGTACGCACCTCCTGGAGGTTATCTGCGTATTAGGACGCGGTCCCTTCACGGTGTACTTGCGGGTACGCACTTTCTGTAAGGTGTACCTGCGTACCCCTTATTTTCTTCTATATTTGATAGCTGATCATCAATCTCTGCTGCTAACTTGAAGTACTGTGGTCTATCACCTGAATGGGTTGCCATCAAGGACAACACTTTAGCCATAATGCCAACAATAAATTCTTCATTTTTTGACCAATTTTGGCTCAGAAAGAGTCATTCCTAGATGATTTGGATGCTCTGAACACAATGGAACATTTTACAGAGGCATAAAGTCACTTCTATACGTTATTTTCTACGTTCAAGTTTAAGGAAGCTTAGGGCCACCAAGAGAGGAGGTTAAGCCTAGATCAGTTGAAGTCCAATTGCAGAGCTTGGATAGTTTTTTTGGGTCTTCTGAATCCAATGGAGTAGGTTTCAAAGCCATTGGAGCACTGCATGTGCATGTAATTAGAGAATTGACCATTAATCCAAAGAGGGCCTAGCCATTGAAGCACGTCCAAGGAGATGTAGCCCAGGAGGGGTGAACTCCTTTATCAGCTTTGTGTTATGAGTTTCTTGTGTTTTATTTCTCTGAATTTTACTTGTTGTATATGTGTTTTAAACAACTAATTAACCTCATAAATTGATCATAAAAGAAACTCAATACTGGACACATAATCATTCACATTTTGGTTAATTTGAGATGATTCTAAATACATTTTTAATATTGATGAGGGAGCTTGCATAGAATTAACAAGTTTACCCAACATTCATATCAAGTTGGTATCAAAGAATTATTAGCTCGTTTTAACCCTAATATGGTTTGCCACATTTAGCTAGAAAATTAGTTATTGGTTTTGTATTTGTGCAAGGAGAAATCAATTGTGTGCAAGTTTATGTGTGTAAGCTTTGTGAATCTTTTTGATGCATTACAAGTGTGATGACAGCTTCAACAAGTGATGTTTCTAATCCATATTCCTTAGCAAGGCTCTTTGATTTAGAGATGCTGCAAGAGCTTATCATCAAGAGAGTTATGGTGCAAGATATGAATGAAGATAGGAAGGAGAACAATATACTTCAAGAGGAGTTGATGGCCATGAAGGAGGAGGATAAATAGATTCTTGAAAAGATGCATGAGATGGAGATTCAACTCCATGATGCCAAGGAAACCCTAGCCAAGTATGTGCATGAAAATTAGGTGTTCAATTCAAGTTTATCTTCATTTTACTCTCAAAATGAATTTTTTGGTGCTTTTGAAAGACAAACTAGAGGAATAGGGTCTAAATTATTGATGAAAATGGGCTATGAAGGTAAAGGGGTAGGAAAACATGTACAAGGCATAGTTGAGCCAATCGTTGTTGAGGAAAGGCCTAGGTATTTGGGTCTTGGTTATGGACAACATGATGGAGAATGATCCAAAGCCAAGGAAGAACATGAAGGTATTCCAAGAAGGACTTTCAATACATGTTCATTACCTCAAGCTTGTGAAGTTTGTGTTCATGAGGAATGCAAAAGTTTTATACCCATTTTGCAAGAAGATGCTCATAAGCATGAAACTAGTGGAAATGTAAAACAAGAGGATGTTGAAAGCCCTAGGGTCATTGAAACCATTGTTGGTATTCCGAAGAGAGCCACTACCTCAAAAAATTCACCTCCTCAAGAAGGCGAAAAAGTTGAATGTGCAAGGTATAAATATGCCTTTAATCAAGTTTCTTTTGATTATGATAAACATGGTAAATCTTCACATAAGATTTGGAGAAAATTTACATGTTCCTTTTGTGGTTTGAATAACCATACTGTTTTGAGGTGTTGGAAGAAGATAACCATACACAGGAAACTTTCAAAACAAAAGAGACAAAAAGCCGAAGGTCCATTTGATAATGGAAACCATGTTGAAAAGAAGATGCAATTATTTTTCACTCATTGCCATAAGTAGGGTCATCTTGTAGGCAAGCATTGGACTTTGCATCCAACAAGTCATCCACAACATTTGAAGAAGGTGGAGAGAGATTTTGGCAAGAACGGAAAAGAGGATTCCATAATTGATGTGGGTAAAGATGATACACATGATGAAGTGCAATTGAAAGAAGCACCATTGAAATGGTTTGGAAAGAGTAGGTTAGATTTCTTAACCAATTAAGGCCATGCTTTTCTTTTGATAATTGATGCAAATCTTGCCTTATTGATGCATTTCCTTGTTATTTGGATGCATTTCTTTTCTCCTAAAAGTATGTTGCATATTGCATGAAGCAATATGTTGGAAAAGTAGAGTTATGTCTTAGATGCAACAAAGATGGTGTTGGTACCATTCCATTGCCATCTTTTTCTTCTAGAAACACCATCATTTGTCTAACTTTTTCTTCCATAGACCCCTCATATCCATTGAAATTGATTAATTAATAGCATTATAGTTGTTAGTTTACATTAAAGTTAATTTATGAATTTTTATGTTAGAAATTAGGAATTTTCAACAAAAAGATTACAGGAAGTCATGACATCCTGTAAATGGTTTATCATTTGACATGTGGCATGACAGGCAAGCCAAAGCAATGGATAGGAACGAGACCTGGAATGTACATGCATGGTGAAAAATCGATGCAACAACAAACCAAAAGCTCCTGGTTGTGCAGTCAATGCTGGTCAAACCCCAGCCTTTTGGTTACGAAGGCAGCAAAAAGCCATGGTTTCCCAAACCAGTTTCGTTTTGTTTTTGGAAGTCGGTTTAGATTAGAAAGGACCAAAAATCACTCTTTTGTAAAAGCAGAAACATCTTCTTAATGAATGTACATTCGATTTAGATAGGGACAGGCAGATAAAGACTGCGTATTGTTTTGTTTCAAGGATAATTCCGATTATGATTATTATCTCTGTGTATTGTTTGAGAATAGAACTCTTGTATGTGATTGCAATATTCAGAACTTAATTACAGTTACCATGTTACTCCAGCAGTGTTTATGTGTTAATACTCTCGTTGCTTGAGGTTACTTCAGTGTGACATTGAAGCGTGGACAGGCCCTACGCGGATTGGTATACTGTTAATTTCATTTACATAGCATTTTTGAATTTGAGTAGTGTGCATAGTGTTTAGTGTTATTTCCATGTTTATAATTTTATCGATTTGATTAGAAATTCTTGCAAATGGTATTTATGGTGATAGCTTAAAATATTTGTTTGTTAGATCATTGAACTATATCTTGTAATAGATTTGATCTATCATTAGATTTTAAAGCATCTCCATAGACTCTGTTTTCATGCATTTAAAATTCAGTGTGCTTTTGAATTTTCATGAATGCTTAAGTGTTAACTAGGCAGAGCTTTTGTGCATAGCATCCTTGTAAGAGGATTAAAATCTCAGTCTAGCAATACGTTGTACCTTTAAGGCAGTTAGATAAATTAGGTGATCTAAGTGTTGTGAGAGGAAACATATCTTAACCTCCTGTAAAGGAGTGTTGTAGCCTATCACAGTAGACACTTAGTTAGGAATCCTTTTATGTCTATATATTTTAGACGCGTGCCTCTAAGTTTACCTACGTTGGTTGATAATAAATCTATTATAATCTAGTACCCTAGATTGGCCACTACATTTTGGCGTCATTGCCGGGGAGGCGCAGTTAGAGGATTTCGAAAAAAAATCAAAATTTAAATAATTTAAATAAACAAAAACAAACAAAAACACAACATAGATTTGATTGTCACTTTAGAAGTCATGTTTTCTTATGCCTAGATCTAGAGATAATAAAGGTATATTCACAAAAACCCCCCATCCAAAAACTAACTTACCACCAGGACAGACCCTTTGGGAAAGACTGAACACACAACACTAGTTGAGGAAATCACCATACAAAAATTAGAGGATAAACACAAATAAGGCCAAAGACTTACACTTATTGAGAGACAAATCCTATTGGTGCACGAATCTCAGAAGAAACATCTCCCTGAATCTTCTACAAAGAGAGAAAGTAGAAAAATAACTCAACAATCTCTAGAACAACTCTTTGGGATGAGTGATACTGAACAAGCAATCAAATCACCAGAGGAATCTATTAAAATGGCTGAGGAAGGAGGAGGATCAGCAAGAAGACCCACTCCTGAACAACAACAAGACCAAGGAGAGGAGGAAGAATCAACCTTTAAATTTCCCATCCACGAACTAGAAGACAATCATGATGAGAAAATAACAATGAAAAACGTACCTCCTTCTGTGTTACCAAACTTTTATGGCATGGCTTCAGAAGACCCAGATTCATTCTTGTTTGAATTTGACATTGTATGTCGAACATATGGTTATGCAGATGATGCCCATAGGCTTAGACTATTCCCAACAACATTAAAGGCATCAGCACTAAGATGGTTCATGGGACTTGGTGAGCATGCAATAACTGATTGGGATGGCATGAGAAGAATATTCCTAAGGAAATACCAACCTTATTGTAGATCAAAGGATTCTAAAGATGATATCTTTAGGATGAATCAACAAGAGGATGAATGTTTAGAAGAGTACTTAGAATGATTTGCTTACAATTTACAAAAATCAAAATATCGATCCATGACCCTTGATCTCATTAGAACAATATTTTTTAAGGGCATTCGAGAGGAATACTTAGATGATCTTAATTTGATGGGAAAAGGTGATATTTCCACCTTACCTTTCGAAGAAATAGCTGATTTATGTGAAAAGTATTCTAGGTGCAAAGCAAAAATTGGAAAGAGAACCATATCATCCAAAGCCACAAAATCTGCTTCAGCAAGTGTCACACGAGCTGAAATAGGAAATTTGTTAGAGGAATTCAAAACAGATATGTTGAGTGCCTTAGGAACTCAAATTGACACTCTTAAAGCTAAGAAAATACAAGAGGAGGAAGATCAAATGATGGCTATCTTTTGTCCAAAATGCCGGAAGAAACATGCCTTAAAAGATTTCCCATTATAAAACATTCAAGTTTGTGCCTTTTGTATTGAAAATCATGATATATTTCATTGCTCTAAAGTCAAGGTTTTGCAGAATTGTAATGTGACAGCTAATACAGATATGGAGAATGTGTATTTTATTGGCGCAAAGAGATCATGGCAGCCAAGACCTCCACCTCAAGGTATGTTCCCAAACCAGAATTTGCAATTTCCTGCACATGATCAGATGTATGCTCAGAATTCATGGAATGTACCCATGCCATGGCAGCACCAAAGTTACCCACAACAACAATGGAGACCATCTCAGCAATACTCTCAACAATATCAACCATACCCTAAACCATACCAACCATATTCACAACCATATCAACAATATCATCAACCATATTCGCCATATCCTCAATCATATCAGCAATTTCCTCAATAGCAAGTTGTTTACCCACATCAACCCCAACCCACTCAACAAGAATTTCCTGCTCCTCCACCAATAAATCCACCACAATTACAACTTCCATCTAACCCACAACCTTCTAGACCTACTCAAATCCCTGCTCAACCTGTACCAAATCCAAATAACAGAGCAGAGAGACCAGCTTACAATGTAGATGAGGGACCCTCATATCCCACATTACCCTTGCAATATTCAATTGAGGTCTGGTAAGGTACTTTCACAAAGGAATCTTCCAGAGCAGTTAGAAAAACAAGGAGAAAACGAAGAAAATGAAAATGAAACTCCCATTCAAAGGAAACCAAAATGATTGAACATCAAAAACCAAAAACAAATAGCAACCTTTTGCATTCCACCACCTTTTCAGACAGGGTGGTCCAAACAAAACTTCCCATGTCTAACCACAGTTTGGATGTTTTAGATTGAAGGCCTAAGAATGTCTATATAAAAATTCCCGCTACTAACAAGCCGATAAAAGCTTCCCATATATAATAAAGCCATCAAAGAAACTGTTCCTTAATAATCCCTTACTAGGGAAGATAGTTGATCCACAACCATTCATGTTATTGACATTTAGTTGGCCTTTATGACAAACACCATTTCAATGGAAAAGTATGTGTGATCCTGGTTATTTCCCAGAGCTCACTACAAATCATTATAACAACGTAACATTATTCCAAACACCTTAATTGACCTTGGGGCTGCAATAAATGTGATGACTCTTGAAACCATGAAAACACTCCAGCTCACAAACTTGCAGCACACAACAATTGTTCTATAACTCGCTGATAGGTCTAAAGTGATTCCTAAAGGGATTTTGGAGGACATAATTGTTTCACTGGACTCTTGGGAGTATCTAGTGGACTTTTTAGTTCTTTAGCCAAAATCTAATTTAGGAGGACACCCTATCATCCTTGGTAGACCATGGTTAGCAACTACTAATGCATTCATAGGATGTAGATCGGGTAATATGATCATTTCATGAGGAACTGAAAGAAAAAAACTCACTCTTTACCCATCAGCACAATCACCAGCAGTAGCACACAATTTATGGCTTGATGATAAATACAATGATAAGGCAAAAGTTCAATCTATTTTCAGCATCAACCAAATCTATGATTTTCAAGAACATAATAATGATGATTTAGTAGAATTGTTCCTTTCTCAACCTGATGTTTCCAAAGAATTGAGAAATGACCAATATCATGCTGCAAATGAACTTTTGGCACAAAATTTTCAGGAAACATGCACCATTCATTCTTTGCAAACAACATTTCACAACATTTTTCCTATCCAATCTATCACAAACACACAGAGTAAGACCATAGAGATTAGTCAGGAAACAAACTTTTGAATATTGGCACTCACCTAGACTCCATTCTCAGAAGAGAAATTGATTCATTCATTGAGAAAAATACCAGAAAGCATTATGCTGGGACTACACCGGATATGCACGGGAATTCACCCTGAAACATGCACTCACCATATTACTACCAATAGTAATATTCAAACCAGTGAGCAACCACAGAGACGAATGAACCCCATGCTTCAGGATATTGTTTAGAGAGATTACAATAAACTGTTGAAAGTCAATTTTATCTATCCTTATCTCCTGACAGTCAGGTGGGTATCCCCATTGGTAGTAGTACCCAAGAAAAATGGCAAGTGGAGGATTTGTGTTGATTACAGACAATTGAACAAAGCAACCCTCAAAGATTATTTCCCACTACCATTTATTGACCAAGTGCTAGACACATTACCTGGGAAATCATCATTCTCTTTTCTTGATGGTTTCAGTGGCTACAACCAGATCAGGATAGCCTTAGAGGACCAGGACAAAACCACTTTTACTTGTCCCCGGGGCACCTATGCTTATAATGTTTTTCCATTTGGACTTTGCAATGCTCCAGCTACATTTCAGAGAGTTGTATTAGCTATTTTTGTTGATTTAGTTCATGATTGTGTTGAAGTTTATATGGATGATTTTTCAGTGTATGGTGATTCATTTGAGCATGCATTAGTGAATCTTGAAATTTTTTTGAAGAGATGTATTGAAGCTAATCTGTCCCTGAGCAACGAAAAGTGTTTTATGATGTTAAATGAAGGGATAATATTAGGACACTATATTTCTTCTCAAGGCATTGAAGTTGATCCATCAAAAATCTATATCATTGTCAATTTTCCAATTCTGAAGACTCAGAAAGAGGTAAGAAGTTTTCTTGGGTATGCAAGCTATTACAGAAGGTTTATTGAACATTTTAGTAGAATAGCTTTACCTTTGTTTAAGCTTCTAGCCAGAGATGAACCTTTCAACTGGAATGATAATTGTCAACAAGCATTTGAAACACTCAAAGAAAAGTTATCAACCACACCAAAGGACCTAACTGGAACCTACCATTTCACATATTTACAGATGCATCTGATACTACAGTAGGTGCCTCATTAGGCCAAAAAGAGGAGTCTTGTCATTATGCCATCTATTTCATTAGTAAAAATCTAACACCTGCAGAATTAAACTACATAGTCACAGAAAAAGAAATGCTTGCAATCATACATGCTGTGAATAAATTCCGACATTATATAACTGGTTATGAGGTTTTTGTATATACTGACCATTTTTCCATTAAGCATTTAATGAATAAACCAATAACTAGTGGTAGAGTTATCAGATGGTTGTTATTATTACAGGAATTTAACATCACAGTGTTAGATAGACCAGGTAAGGAGAATCAGGTGGCAAATTTTCTTTCTAGATTGCAAAATCTAAGTGAGGTTGTTCCGGTTGAAGGTTCTTTTCCAGATGAAAATTTATTTGCAATTTCAATAGTGAATCCTTGGTATGCTAACTTGGCCAATTATTTGTCCACAGGAAGAACACCTCCATATTTTACTCCAAAGGAAAAGAAGAGGCTAATCAAACAAAGTGCTCGATACTCATGGGTTAATGGAGATTTATTTTACACTGGTTATGATATGATTATTATACGATGTTGTTACACTGAAATTTGTCACCATGACTATCTGCAGTTAATATGGCTCCATCAATAGTCATATTATCCTCCTTGTCAAGCCTTATACCTCTGCTCTCGATGTCAAACTTCAAAAAAGAGAGAAAGTCATTAAAAATCATGTTTATCTCTGGGTACGCAGGTTCTCTCTACCTTGCCTGCGTGTACGCATCCCAAGCTCATTGTACTTGCGTACTTGTATGCTCTGTAAGTCAAGGGATGGGTGCGTACTCCTGTAAAGGTCAAAAGGCACGAGTTTCACTTTAAAAAAGTTACTTGTGGTCACTTCTAGAGCTTTCTAGAAGAGTGTTTGACGTGTATTGAGCGCCTCCAGATGGTTCATGCATCCCTATGATAGAGGAACTTATCCCATCAAGAGAGGACCTACCCCAT
>APFE031751437.1:0-14042 GCA_000404065.3 Pinus taeda
TTCAACCTGCCCACCACGTAGGAGGTCCTGTTATAGTTTTAGAGCAATCATAGTATCGTAAAGAGCTTATGGCATTGTGAGCATAGTAATGATCATGATTGTAAAGAGCTTATGGCATTGTGAGCATAGTAATGATCATGATTGTAGTATTATTTTAACGTTAGTCAGATAAATTCCAAATTTAGAATTTAGAGATAAAAATTATAATTAAATGTATTTTAATTGTGATTTATTTTAATATTTTTTATAATATTAAAATATTTAATTTGAAATTTATAGTAAAAAATATATATTAATAAGTAAATAGTGAGTAATACATCATTTTGAGTTATTTTTTCACTTTGTAAATAAGTGAAAAATCATAAAAATAATTACAAAAATGTTATTAATAATTTATTATTTATAAAAATCATTGAGGATTTAAATAGCACTCCATTTGATATATTATTGATGACTTTATAAAAATGTTATTAATCATTTATTATTTATAAAAATCACAGGATTTAAAAAGCGCTCTATTTGATATATTATTTATGAAAGTCATCAAATATTTGTCACCTTTATTGAAGTCATGGTTTATTAATAGGCTCTAAATATATTTTATTTATTAAAATTAATATATTTTATATATAAAATTAATTAATTTTATATATTAATTCTTTATAGAAAAAAATCATTAACAATGGTAAATAATTCTAATTAAAAATTAATTAATTATATCTTATATAATTATTAATATTTTATTTTATTTTAAGTTAAATAATACCATATAATCAATAAAATAAGATATATAATGTTATACTATATTAATAAAACAAAATTAAGTATATTTATAATTTATTTAATTTATTAATAATATATTAGTTTTTTTATATAATAATTTGATTGCGATAAGATAATATTGTTTTGTTTGTTTTTTGTTTTGTTTTTGTTTTGTTTTTGTTTTTTTAGGTTTAGCTTAAAAATCAATTGTAATGCCCTATTTAACCTTACCATGCAAATTTTATTAGTGTTTAAATTACTTGAAAATATTGACTTATAATTATCCAGAAATATTGGTAGATACCTACATTTGTGAAACTGTAAATTTATTTACTGATATAAATTTTATTATTGTTATTATTCAATTCCCAACTTGACTTCTCAAATTTAATTTTGGATTGGATATGGTCTCCTTCCATTTATTCCAAATTAAATATCCATATCCCAAAATGTCTTTTCAAAATCTACCTGGGAGAAGATATGGTCTTCTCCAATTAATTTTCAAATTAAATATCCATATCTTATCCCCATAATATCTTCTCAAATTTACTTGGGAAAATATATGGTAAGAAAAGTCAATGATACTTCTCCAATTAATTTTCAAATTAAATATCCATATCTTATCTCCATAATATCTTCTCAAATTTACTTGGGAAAATATATGGTAAGAAAAGTCAATGATACTAAATGAAAGGATGAGGGGGTAGTCATGACATTAATGATAGGTGGTTGGGGTAGATAGGAGAAAGAGACATAAAAGGAAAATGATGATTAGAGGAGGGGATATCCTTGGTCTTGATTTTGTTTTGGAGGATTGTGTTTAGGGGAGGAATGTGGAGAAAGAGAAGGGAGAGAATGAAGAGATAAATGAGGGAATACAAACTTGGATCTAGAGAGTGTTTGGTAAACCTGGACACACTACCTCTAGTTGGACATGGGCTCGGAGGGCTTGGGAACCTGTGGAGGTTCCCTGGGCCAGGAAATACTTTCTAGTTGGTTGGGAGACAAATCCAATTAGGTAGCCAAGAGGAGCATCCCAACAGAGTCAGGAGCTCAGGAGCATCTCGATTAAGCTATTGGAACATGTATTCCTCTGTTTATTGATTACTTATGTAAATGGTTGCAATGAAATTCTTACTTATTTAATTTGTGGTAAATAAATTTTAATGGTATATTATCATCAAATAAATGTTTAGATATAAATAAATTATTTCCCATCTTATTGTGTTTAAAATTAGAGAAATTTAGTTTTTAGTTAGAGGACCCTAAGAGGGAGCCTCACACGTGGTATTAGAGCCTAAGTTCAAAATATGGACCTTGAAGCCTACCTACTATATATATATATATATATATATATATATATATTGCAAACAAATTTAATTATATTAGAAACCAAAATAAATTGAATTATTAAATTCTTAAATGACATTGACTATAAATTTAAATGATAAAAAAAAGTGCACCTGTTTTCTCTCGAAAGCCCACATATGAGTCAAAAGACCTATAAACATGACCTATTAAGTCCAAAGCCCTAGAAGATGACTCAGCATCACCTATACAAATGTAATATATGGCTGCATACACCTGACACATGGCTTGCATGCTTTATTCTCAGTTCGCTTTGTTGCTTCGATCCTCGCTCCCTCCTCTTCTCTATTTCCCGTCTTGTCTCCGCATTTTTTTATTCATTGCTTGCGTCTTGTTTTCAACATGGCATATCGGCTTTTATCTGTGCACAGATTATCTTCTCTGCTGACTATCATCAAAATTTCTCATGCCCGTCAATATACGGTAATGACGGTCGAAGTGATGAGAGCATGGGAAGTAGTGGCGCGGGATTTCCCAGAGGGGAGTAAACCAAGGAGAGGCTGAGGGAATACAAAGAGAAAAACGTTTTGGATGAGGGATCTGGCCACGGGGGACTGGATTCCGGAGGATCACTTCGACGAGACCAACATTGCAGAGCTGAGGCAAAAATTCCTCTCCTCCAGAAAGTAGATAAATAGGCATTATAAGCATAACTTAGTATTAACATGTGACATAGAAGTACATTTTGGCACTTCAATTTTCGACTAGCCATATTTAATAGATGAAGCAACAATAAAGTTCAGATCATGTTCCTTAGCCAAACAATTACCTACCATCTCATTTTTGTTCTCTATATTTTTGATAGCACATATTAGCTTCTAGGAATATGGAATAAGTCCTCATGTGTTGAGATTTGAACTGTGCGCAATTTCCTAAGCTGTCAATCTTAATAAATCCATGGACCAATGTTTGGATATGTCTCTAGAGAAACCATAAGGTGTTATTCTTCAATGTGGGTGACATTCTGGGAGTAATTTTCTGTCTTGTGCCTATTAAAATGATTCCCCAAAGTGCTTATGTTCCCCACACATATCGAAGCATGACCACCATCTGTGATTAGGTCTGACAAGAGGCGGAAGCATGGGGTTTCTCCCTTCTCTGAGACTTTCTTCGAGTAACCTTTCAGATCATGGCCAACATTTCCAGATGTCCGCACTTCTAAATTTTGCAGCATACTCACGTATAGTGGAGAAACCTTCGCATAGGACACTTTTGCCATCGATTTTCTGAGGTCTGTATTCAGAAAAAACTACCTGGATTTCTGAATGTCGTTAAACATTGCTCAATTTTTCCAATGTGAACTTCTCCATTCACTTGAATTCCGGAGAAAGCATTCTCCCCGGAATGTGCTGGGCAATTAGGTTCAGTATCCAACGAAATTGAAGTGCCATTTGGAGGAATTTTGTCAGCAGCCATAGATGGATTGAGAACCACTGATCCTCCCACTAATTGTATTGAGTCCCGCTTTTTTGTGAAACAAAACCCCGTTATATTGGAAGCACCTCAATTGACCTACTTGTCAGGAAACATTTGTTTTCACTTGTCCAAACACACAAATACAAATTGACAAATGGTATCAAGGAAATCGAAATTTGGTGAAGTTCACGACAGTCTAATTACTGGGGCTTCAACTATTAGACATCTCCTTGAAAGAGGTCTTCGGTTTAATGAGTAGTAATAATCTCTAATATCCCCCCAAAACACATACATACCGCAACTCCTCTGTCTAGGACTACCTCTCTTACCATTTTCATTTCTGCATTTGCCCGCTAAAGAGGTGATTGTATTACAAATCCAGGGACCAACAGAGGCAATGCCAGGCATTGCGGGAATCGAGTATCTTAGAGAAATGCAAAGGAATAAGTGCAGGACTATCTTGTGACATCCATTTTCAAATCACTACCTTTGACAAAATCCTCTTAACATAACTGATTTTTCAGAGATTATATATGAAGTAGAGTATTCAATCCTATGAATGTTCTTAATCCAAGAATCTCTGTTGCTTGGGAATTATTTATAATCTCTTGTTCTCTCCCTAAAAGGTATGTCTTTCCATTGTTTACTTCAATATCAAAGAGATCATGATCACTATTCTTCATCCCTATCAAGTTATTGACAACATCAAGGCTAGACTCAAAAGTTTTATATCATGTAGATTGCCTATCTCCCCATGTCACATTATCTGTATAAAAGTTATAGACATAAAAACTGCTTGACAATTTCTCTGTAGCTATTGAAGCAGTGGATTTGTTTCCTAGCAAGTCAAATAGCTTCAAAGTTGTAGAGCATGCTTCTTCTACCAAGAAATCTTCAATTCTGCTTCTAGCTTAGCCATCCTTGAATGTCAGGGTACAGATTCCTCAGCTATGACATTGTAGATTTATCAGTCTTCATTAAGAAATCCTCCATAGAGAGATCCTCTGACCATGTTTCTAAACAATCGTGGGGTTTCAAAACCCATTCTGCAATAATTTTCCTTTGTTTATTCAATTGTGCATTTCTGCATATATGAAATGGGACTGTTTACATTACCTACTGGTTGTAAGAGATCTATTTCCAAGGCCTTCTCTTGGCTTCCAGTTTCAAAACTCAACCTAAGTCATCAATCTACTCCAGTTGATATCTAAGATTATCAATTTTGTTCTCACTTGAGGTAATAAGAAGTTGCTTGATATAATAAGAAGCATTGCACCATCCTCCTAATCTAAGCTTCAAAAGAAATTCTCTTGAGGGATTGATAGAATTTTGGCCAAGGAGTTAATAGAACAATTGGAAAAAAAGGGAAAATCGTAAGGAATATCATTATGGATAATTTCAATCTTTGAAACAAATCTTCTCATCTTTGTGGGAGAATTATCTTTGTCACAATTTTCACTTATAACCATAAAATCAGTGGCTTCTCTGTCAACCACGACAGGTCCAATTTCCAAACATTGCAAGATTTTTTCTTTTCTTTTCTTGCCATTCTCAACTTCACTCCAAAATAAGAATAAATGGCCAATTACTCAGAACTAAATGTTGATGGCATTCTACTAACAAATAAACAACATTAAAAAAGAAAAAAAAGAAAAAAAACTTATAATACATGGCCCAGGCCTACCCTTTGTCCATCATTCTACTGTATTTAAGCCCCCAAGGGTCCAAGGAGTTTTGAGGATTCTATCTTAAGAAAATTTTCCATATGTTGTTTGACTGCAATTAGAGTCCTCAAATAGGAAACATTAATACTCCAATTCTTCGCCCTCTCTCAAAGTTCTTAAACAATCACAGCGTTCAATCATTTCTTTTTTTCTTCACAAACTTAAATACATGGCCATATTACCAACCTAATTAAAACAGTTATGATGCTGACACCCATTAGTTTAAAAGAAGTAATTATGACAACTTGAACACCCATCAACTAGGCCGGCATGATTGCATGCATTCAAAACACTAGTGAATGTGACGTTGTCTGGCTTAATTTTAGCCTGTTGCATCTTATAGAAATGCGCAAGAGATTCCTTACCATAGCCATATTTTCCATATCCCACAATCATTGCATTCAAAGAAGATACCATAACTCAAACAAAGCCGTCACCATTAGCATACTTACGAGCAATATACTCTAGAGGAGAGAGTACACATGATTAACTTCTATTTGATATACGAAACAATAGGATCTCACCAACAGTTATTAATGAAACACCCTGCAATCCCTAGTGTGCCACCTATATGGCTGATTACACTACCCTAGCTTCCTTGTACCATTGCATCTGAAAATTCTCTCCCAACACCTTATTGTCATTGATATAAAAAAAAAAACACTTGCACCATCCATACAATTCAAAATCTATGCTCCTTGTGAATTAATTGGGGACATTCATGCCCTACTCATCCACCTATTGTACGCCCATACCATTGCTGGAACTTTCCATCACGTTCCAATATTTTTGCAAAAGGGGATTATTGCTAAGAAAAGAAGAGAATTTCAAGACATTCCAACAAATTTCCAAGACAAGTGAATGCAGCGACGAGGAAATGCGTCTAGGGAATGTGTGGAGACACCCACAAAATTTTAGGAAAGGTCGTGGTCCCTGACATAGGGGATCCTATCCAAAATCCTTAATATATATATATATATATATGAAACAATGACAAGTCACACCCATGAACGTTTATTCCATTGAATTCCTCATCCCATAAATGTAGGAAACATGGGGGCACATGCCCCTCATCTGGGGAAGCACATCCCTGTGTAACACTAGATATCAGAACCTCATGGTTGTGTGTGAACAAAGAGACTAGGCAATTTAGGAATCTGTAATTCCTACTCCTTTGCCAGAATTAACCATATACAACCAAGGTCTACTACAAACATCTCATAGGAGAATTGAAACATAGAATCCCTTGAATGTACTGGAGCACGAGAGGGTGGACTTCCTAAGAGACTACACAATAGTGAAGGTGAGCTCCTTATATTAAATCATGTTAGCTTAAGAGGGAGGACTTCATGGATGAATGGAGGTTGGGTAAGATGGCTAGAGTTTCATTGAAAGCAATTGTGGTAGTTGTTGAAAATAGCAACAAGAAATGCTATAAATAGAATTTCAGGTACCAATGTTGGATATAGCAACAAGGAATGATAAAATAGAAATGTTATAAATAGCATTTCGGGATACATTCCAATTTTAATTAGTCCCTGAACTAAAATTGAGAATTAAAATTCGAATTTGATCTTAGCAACTGTTTGAAAAATAATTAATTAATTCACCTTGAGTTAATTAGTTGGAGAAATTCAAACATGAAGTCTATGTGAAGACATGCAAAAATTTTCCCTTTGATTGAGGAAGCTATCCCTTAATTAAAGTAATCAGGATGAGTTGTACTTTGAGTTGTAATTGGTTAGCTCAATTAATTGAGTTAAGTCCAACTAGATTAGTTCCAATAATTTGTGGAACTGATTGTGAGTTCGGTTAGTTAATGCATGCATGCATGCAACTAGTCTACTTCATAAATAACTCATGCATGTCAGTTCAGTCAGAGACCCAGTTGACATCAGAGGAAGGGACATTGTACTATCAGTTGAAGGAATTTCCTATATAGGAAACTCATCCATGCAGAAGGAATTATCTCCTCCAGGATTGCGCAATTATTTCAGAGGCTAGTGAGCAGTGTGTGAGGGAATTACACACAGGTTGCAGCTTGAGGAGCCAGGAGAAACTGCGCAAGGAAATAGGAGGCTTGGAGGGCAGAGGAGAAGGTTTGTGAGAAGACTTTGACTGTCTATGAGTAGCAGTGAGGGATTGTACTGAGAGCTGGATAGCTTGAGAGCTAAATCTTTGTGTAATCCTAAGATATTTCCACTTGTATGATAGTACAAATAGCGGGGTTTTTAGCTGAGGCTTTCCCCAAAGTATTCTTATGTGTTTCATGTATATGATTTCTCATTCTTTGTTATACGTGTTCTATTTGATCTTGCTCAAAATCGATTAAGCTTCCGCAAGTTTGTTTGTAGAAGTAGATCAAGTATTTTGCGTTAGTATGTTGCATTATTAGGTGATCTATAGTGGGAAATTCTACATGGTATCAGAGCAAAGGTGATCAAAACGAAGAACAATATACAAAGAAGTTCGAAGTTCAAAGCTTGAAGTTCTTGATTATAGAATTTGAATTCTTATCACATCTCAAATTTCACCAATGGTGTTCAACAGTTTGAGACTCGAGTATGCCCTTGATGGCAACTCGAATTATATAGCCTAGAAGGATTGCATGGAAGTGGTATTAGAGGACAACGGTTTGAAGGACTTCATTGATCAAGAAGTCCCCAAGCCAGCAGTTGCTAATGCCCAAGAATTGGCAGAATGGAAGAAATGTGTGGCTAGAGCGAGGAGAATCCTTCTGGAGGGAGTTCGAGACCACATTGTCTCAAGTCTCCATGGGAAGGAGACACTATTTTCAATGTGAAAAACATTGAAGGATCTATATCAGGACAACAACGATCAGAGGAAAATAGCGCTGAAAGACAAGCTTCTGAAAATCAAGTGTGAAAAGGGTGACACGATCTATACATATCTGAACAAGCTCACCACCTACAGGGATGAGTTTGGAAGTGTAGGAATCACAACAGCCGATGATGACATGGTGAGTCTTGCTCTCCTCGGTCTTCCTAAGAGCTGGCATAACTACCAAGACTCAGTTAATGGAAGAGAGAAACTGCCAGATTGGGAACGACTGTGGTTGGATCTGATGCAGGAGGAGATAAGGAGAAGCATCAGAGATGGTTCTTCATCCAAGGAGGATGAAGAAAATTGTGCCTTAGCGAGTAAGGCAAAGAAAGGGAAGGAGAAGGATTCTCATCCCAAATTGAGTTCTTCCCATTGTGGGAAGAATATTGATAAATCGAAAGTGCGATGCTTTCATTTTCATGAGGTGGGCCATTATGCAACAAATTTTCCATTGAAGAAATCCAAGATGGGATCCAAGGAAGGATCTAAAGGTGAGGCATTGGCCTCTCAGTTCAAATTGGATTTATCCTCATCGCATGCATGGTTTCATCGATGATGGGTTGTGGTTGGTTTCTTGATAGTGGAGCCTCATTCCACATGATCAACGATAAGAGTTTGTTCAATACCTTGGAGGAGAAAGACCTTCAGATACTCATAGCGATGGGTAATGATGAAAAGTATAGTGTTTCATGTGTGGGCACAGTTTCTTTTTAGAGGGAGCATGGAGCTCGCATTACCTTGATAGAAGTGAAGTATGTACCAGGATTGAAGAAGAAATTGGTATCGATCACGATGCTGGAAAACAAAGGCTTTGATGTATTCTTCAGTAAGGGAAAGGTTTTCCTTAGACACATCACCAAGGGACAGGTGAAGCAGATCAGTTCATGAGTCAAGAACTTGTATGCTTTTGAGTTTCAAGATGCATGCAAAGCCTTGAGGAGCAAGGCAACTGTTGGAGACTTGGTAGTTGAGAGGGAGAGTACATTACCTCTCAACATGTAGTGCCAGAAGAAGTCTTAAACAATTGTGGAGGAGCCACAATTGTTGAAGCAGCTTCAGGAGGTTGTGGAGCAGCCAGAACTGGAGAAGCAGAGAGGAGACCGAGTGGAGGCATCCACTCATGCAGAGACCTCCAGTAGGGGGAAATTTTGAGCCAAGTGGGCAAAGGGATCACATGCATCCATACCTCCAGGTGTGAGGTGGGGCAATGTGAAGTGATAGTCCCAAGAAGGCTGAAATAGCGGCAAGATCCTTGAGGTACCCAGCCTCTTTGATTAGACCTTCCTACATGAGCCCCAATGAGGAGTAGCAAGACTAGCTAAGTGGGTAGAGACAAATTCGGATGGAGCAGCAGAGGAAGCTTCAACATTAGAGGATGTTACTAGCCTAATAGCGAGGTCAGTTGGGAGATCAGTTACTTACTTCTCAATAAATGAGTTGCAATGCAGTAGTGGGCGACATGATGCAACATGATGAGAGGAGGTGCAGTGCAGATGCAGTGCTGGGAGATAGGACCAGCAACAACATGGATGCAGTAGGAGGAATCAGTGTGATTGATGTAGTCAGAGATCAAAGTGATAGAGGCTAGATCAGTCAGATGCTGAAGAGCAAAGAGGTGCAGGGTTTTCAGTCGACAGAGGCAATAACAGTCAGAGACTTTGATGACAGAGGCATCATTCTGATTCAGGTTGGATAATTTTTGTTTCTAGAGTTCTGGAGTGACAATGCTAGGGAGAAGCTTTGCATGCAGAACATTCCAAAGGTTCAGGACTGGGTTCGAGTTGAATGCCTTTCTTGTTGAGAGGGAGTGTTGAAAATAGCAACAAGAAATGCTAAAAATAGAAATGTTATAAATATAATTTCTATAAATAGCATTTCAGGTACCAGTGTTGGATATAGCAATAAGGAATGATAAAATATAAATGCTAAAAATAACATTGCTATAAATAGCATTTCGAGATACATTCCTATTTTAGTTAGTCCCTAAACTAAAATTGAAAATTAAAATTCGAATTTGATCTTAGCAACTGTTTGAAAAACAATTAATTAATTCATCTTGAATTAATTAGTTGGAGAAATTCAAAGATGAAGTCTATGTGAAGACATGCAACAATTTTCCCTTTGATTGAGTAATTTATCCCTTAATTAAAGTAATCAGGATGAGTTGTAATTAGTTATCTCAGTTAACTGAGTTAAGTCCCGTTAGATTAGTTCCAACAGTTTGTGGAACTGATTGTGAGTCCAGTTGATATCAGAGGAAGGGACGATGTAATTTCAGTTGGAGGAATTTTCCGATATAGGAAACTCATCCATGCAGAAGGAATTAGATCCTTCAGGATTGTGCAGTTATTTCAGAGGTTAGTGAGCAGTGTGTGAGGGAATTACACACAGGTGGCAGCTTGAGGAGCTAGGGGAAACTGCGCAAGGAAATATGAGGCTTAGAGGGCAGAGGAGAAGGTTTGTGAGAAGCCTTTGACTGTCTATGAGCAGTAGTGAGGGATTGTACTGAGATCTGGATAGCTTGAGAGCTAAAGCTTTGTGTGATCCTGAGATATTTCCACTTGTATGATAATACAGATAGTTGGGCTTTTACCTGAGGCTTTCCCCAGAGTATTCTTCTGTGTTTCATGTGTATGATTTCTCATTCTCCGTTATATGTGTTCTATTTGATCTTACTCAAAATCGATTAAGCTTCCGCAATTTTGTTTGTAGAAGTAGATCAAGTATTTTTCTTTAGCATATTGCATTATCAGGTGATCTACAGTGGGAAATTCTACAGTAGCTCCTTGGTCCTGTCTGCATTCTGAGCACTGTGAGTTGCACTGAGTGAGAGTTGGAGCACAACTAATGCATCTTCCCCTTGCAGTCTCATAGCCTAGCTTGTAGGTGGCCTCTACAATGGAAGCCTGTGATGGCAAGTGAATTGATCATTTGCAACAAGTTTGGTGGTCAACTTTTGAGAAAAGATTAGTGTCTATCCCTGTTACAGTGTCCGCATTTTGTTTTTTATTTTTTTATTAGAAAAAAAATGTGAATGCTAAGTTAATAGAGATTGTTAGTCTGAGGCAAATTGTTTCATATGCATTTGAATAAATATAGGTTAAGAAAATGAAAGAATGTATGCATGAGAATCAATAGTAATCTCATTCTCTATTTAATTTATTTCAGTTTTATAATCCTATCCATTCAATTCCATGAATGTTGTTGTTTGTGCTAAAAAAAAGGAAGAATAGATAAAAACCTTTGTAAGTTGCATATGTACATGAATTATAGTTGGTTACTGTCCAGAATTTGTTTATGCATTGGTAAACTTCATTTTACTTTGCATCTGAAATCTGACTTGTACAGAGGCCAAATGGTTTTTGTGCCTTCATTTTTGTGAAATACTTATGTTTGTATTGCAGATTTATAATTCTAGAATTATGTTCAGTAATCAAAATTATGTTTGTCCATACCTCTTTTTAAGAGAATTTCCCTCTATAACTAAAATTTAATAAGAGAAGTCACACAGAGTTATTCAAGGGCAGGGACATGTTGCATCATTTTTCCCTTGATGTCTCTATGAATTCCTAGAAAAAAAATAATCCCTCTCAGCAACTGTGGTGAATAAAGTGATGAAAAATTGTCAATTTGGAGCAACTAATAACTCTCACATAACAGAGGCATGGGTGCATCCACAGATGATTTCCTCGCAACAGCCTATGATAGTCTGGGATCTTGGGGATGAGAAGAGTATTGGAACAGAGAAGAGACAACCACCCAAGAGTCAATGAAATCTTATCCAACCATGTTCTTCTCATCGTATCACTGTTGTGGAGGACTGAATAAATGGAATTTGGTTCTGTGCATGTTTACAAAGGATAAAATTTCATGAAATGAATTATAAAAAGAAAATCCTCAACTTCTAAATTTTAGGTAAATAAGTCATTTACTATAAGTTGTTTTTGAAGAAAAGTCCTGGGAGGGAATTGAGATAATGTTCATTAATTACCCAATAATTATGTCCCCTTTTATCTAGGCAACAAGTACAACTTGATAATTTTTTTCAAACCAAACTGTCATATTCATAGCCACTATGGCAATGGTCCAAGAAAGAACAACTTCAGATACTAATTTATAAATTCCAATTTTCATCCCTTTGTTAGCTAGAGGTTGTACACTGAAATAATTATCATATTCATACATGTCCTAAATTTACAATTAGTGCTCTGAAATTTCCAGCTAGATCTTGACACCTACCTCAACTCATCATAAGGAATCCATTTTTCAGTACCAATGATCATCTATTCCTGTAATGGCCATTGCTCTTGCTAAAATTGACAGACAGACTCCTCCAGTAGCCTTGTCCAGCCAAACTTCCTTGGTACCATTGTCGAGTGAAATAGGTTTGCACAGAAAATAATATATCTCCTTTTTCAACAGAGAGAGGAGCTTTGAAATGGGAAATTTGGAGAGAAGCTCCTGATAACACACAAGCAATTTTTTTACATATCTTGTTACCAAAGGCGATTATCAATTAACATCTTCTTTATACTAAGCTTGCAATTGAAGGATTATTTGATGGAGCTTAATGCTTTTATTAAGGGAAGTCATGGTTTGTGCTTACATTCTCCTTGACACTTCCCTCATAACATTGTTGATCACCTCTGGTGAGTGTTGAGGTGTCTTAAGGAAAGTTGTTCTTATGGGCACTTACCTAGTGTTGTTGCCCTCAAAATCACATAACCATGGGAGTTTGTTACTATGATTTATTATTGATATCCCATGTTAGATAATTCACATTATGTCCTTGGTTGGCATCATCATTTCTTGTTTGGAGGCTTACATATAACACATATGGTGTTTGAAATGTGATTGAGGGCCTTGCATAACATTGCTCAAACATTTGATTTACCCTTAGCACATTTATGATGAGGGATATCCATCAACTAAGAGTTTCCTTAAATATTGTTGGTTAACTATTCCTCCTTAACATAGTGAATTAGTTGTTGGGCATGCTTGCATGTGTTCATAGGGTTTCACTTGGATTATTGTTTCATGATTTTGATTAGTGAACCTTGAAGTAGTACACCCACCCTTTTGTTGCATAATTGGTGTCCCTTTTGGTTGATGTCTTGATGACATGGAAAAGTGGTTGTGGTTTGTTAAAAGAATGCCAATGGATATTTATAGTTTGGCTATGATGTGGCATGTTGTGAGTAGTTACTTTCTTGATAGAGGAAATCACTCCCCTTATTTGGCATCTTCTCATGCATTTGGAGGCATTCAGACCTTACTTGGGTGGTCTTCTACATTGACACCCATGGTTTTGTTCACTTGGTATTTTATTTTCACATTGTATCATATAGTTTCTCTTGGTTTGGGAAGATCCTTTATTACTATATTGGATAGTGTCCTAGCCTCATTACACCATCTCTTAGGATGAACTTTTTATCATATTCCTTGGGGGAGAGGTGTTGGCACATGTGCATTTAACCACTTTGGCACATTGATTGAGGACGCCCCACTTCTTTGAGGAGGTTATAACAACATTATGGACAATTGTGGCACATGTTTCTATGGGATTACTATTTATGGTTAATTTGGTTGATACTGGGAGATAATTCCTTAACATCTTTATACTATTTCCATTTGGAGGAGTTACGTTGTTTGTCTACAAGACTCTAATTACCTTGGCATATTCTTTGAAGTCACTCCACTTGTAAAGGTGGTCATGACCATTAACTGCAATTTTATTTTATTTTTATTTATTTTTTTCTATATGGATTACTCTTGAAGGATGAGTTGCTCTCTTCTTGGAGAAACAACCTTAACATATTATATTTTGGCCATGTATTTGGTATCTCTAGGTGGCTAACTACCTTGTCTAAGGGACTGCTCCCATTTTGGCTCGAGTATTTATAGGTGAAGTTATCGAGCTACATGGGT
>APFE031751438.1:7282-29615 GCA_000404065.3 Pinus taeda
CAAGCTACTGATCTTCTAGCAGTGGAGTCACCTTCCAATTTTTTATTTGATGTGTGGAGTCGCCAAGGTAGTTTTGCAGCCTCAAAATGATGTCTGAGCTCCTGCTACCTTCAGAAGTTCAATCTCTTGATTTCGGGAATGAATAATCTTCAGACTCCCGGCAGACGCACCAAAATGTTATCTCAAAATCAGATCCTGATAGGCTGCTGGTTAGGTTGACTCTAAGTAACTATTTCAAACCTACTTTAGGCTGAGGCTTAGCCTCCTCAACCTGAGAGGGCTCTCTCAAAATGGGTTAATGATTTTGATTATAGATAAGATAGCTAACTCTTATAAAACAACTGTGAGAAATATGAATGGTGGAAACACATAAACAACTATCCATTGGGCTTATGGAGTCAACAAAATCTCAATATAACAATGAACTCAACCTTACATAGAAGTCAGGGCATTCAACATTTAAACATTCAGAACATAAAACTCATATAGGACCACACAGTTTATGAATGTATACAGGAAGTCAGAGCACATTCAGTGAATTCTGAGTGATTACACATCCATACCACTGAAATAATTAGGAAAAGGACAACAGCACATATTCTGAACATAAAAATCTCTCATGAATCCTGAGAAGTAAAGCCAAACATGTATTACTAAAACAGAGTTTTACATAAGCCAAATACCAGCCTTTTCATAAAATTTCCAACCCTTTGCTAATTCGACATCTTCCTCTATATAAAGCATTTACAATTAGGATTCCATCATCCATCATCAAGAGAATTCGAATTTTCCATCAGTGACACCTATTCTAACCATAAAACAAACCATTAATTAGAACTAGCTGTTAACTAGGAGTGTTAGAGACCTAATACAACTAGGAGTATAACTCCTTATTATGATTACAACAAACTTATATAAACATTTAAAACATTATTTGACACCTAAAACTCCATGAAGACGAACTTGATGGTGCTCATAACCTTCCAGCTGGCCCTTGATGACTCATCCTTTTGATGTTCCTGGAAACTAGGAGACTGTCCCTTGCTCTGTTCTGGCTGAAAAATGGGTCTTGGGACAGAGCTCATAACTTCTCACAAAAAAATTATTTGAAAAAACTGAAGGAGGCTTTTGTGAAAAACTCCATGCTGAAAAAAAACATCTCTTGGTTTTTTTAAACACCTTCCCGACCTCCCAGAATGATTCTTTGAATAACAAGTGTAAAAATATGCTTGTGGAAAACTGCACCTACAACAGTTTCGTAGCGCAAGTTTGATCATTCATTTCTCTCAAATAATAATGGATTTGAAGAAAGTGGAAGAGGCTTTTGTAATTTAGTATCTTAAGAATGAAAACCTCTTTCACTTTTCAGAGATGAGTTTTTAACTGCTCAGAAACGCTTCTATAAATTGACTGGTAAAAACAGGGAGAGAAAGTTCCTCCTTTTTTGCTTTTGGTCTCCACAAGGATCTTCAAAATAAATTACCCCTGTTGTTATTCATAAAATTCCATTGGATTAAATTGTTTTAAATGCACTGTATACTTGGCCCAAAACCTCTTTAATGTTGCCTTAAGCATCATGAACAAAACTAGCTATGAATAATGATAATTTTTATAACACATAGCTTTAGAGTTCATCTATGTCCTTTCTCTGCTTGTTTTACCCTTGCTGGATGTTCACACTTTGTTAATGATCTTCTTCATAAACTTCCTTTCAAAAATATTTTCCCTTTGTCACTCGAAATTGGTCAACTTCATCAAAATATGCAGCTATAGCAGTTTCGTAGCGCGCTACGAAACTGCTGTGTAATCACCAAAACACAGTTTTAATGCCAAAATTTGACTGTCTTGAGCCTCTTTATATTGAAATGACTTTCCCATATACCATGAGGTTGTTCAAAACTGAAAACATAAACACCATCCTTTTAAAATGAACTTCAAAAGGCAATCTATCAAAATTAGGACTTAGCCTTACTTGTTATGTGATTTCTTTTAGCTAAGGATGTCCTTCAAGCTTACTTAGCTGAATCTCCAAGTCTTCAATTTGCCTCTTCATCACTTTGATGTTGGGTCTGAGCCTATTATTAATCCATATGATGTGTCTTTCCTTGCTTAATTTAGGAACTGCCTCGCTTGAATTTGATGAATATTTCTGATCTCTGCTCACCATGAGTTTGTTTGCACAAACCTTTTTCTTTGAAATTTTGTCAATGCTAACATGTCCCAAAGCTGAAAAAAAAAACTTGATCTAAGTCTTAGACCTGAAGGATGAAAGGTATGATGTTTTGTTCCAAAAAGGACAAGCATTCATACGTTTAGAGGGAGATACACATGACATAGTAGTAAAGCTCGTTGTCAAGAATGGTAAGGTGTACAACTCATAGGGATATACTATAGGTAGATCCAAGGTGACCTTGTATCAAGGATTGATGTTAGTGACAGAGAATGAGAAGGAGGCTCAAAAGGTTGAGTTGAGAATAAGGACTTGGTTTTTTAATCTAGAAGATGGGAAGGAGATCTATTCCAAATCTATCAGAATCGATTGGTATGAGTTAATATTGATGGAAGCTCAGAAGCAAGTTAAGACTCCTAGGAGCATGGTTGGAAGAAACATATATTCATTGTAGATTCTAAAGCAAGATCTGAAATGGATACTAAATCAAGAAGAAAAGGTATTACAGACTCATGTGCAAGAAAATGCCTATATTACTTAGTGCAACGAATCGAAAAAATTGCGAATAATATAGAAAATTAACAGTCAGAAAACATAACAATCACACATCAACACAGCCAAAATAATAAATGAGTTCACCAGACTTCCTAGCTACATCTCCTGGTCCAGCTATTAGTGTCAACCTCTATATTATGTCTTCAAGAACAGAGGTTATAGATGTGAGCTCAATCAAAACCATAACACAACAAAAAGTGATATTACACAGGGATTTCACTCGAAAACCTCGAGTCTAAAGAGTGCACAAACTCTCCCTCTTAGTGCATCTAATCAACTATTTGTAGCTATGTGTTTTCTTTGAATCTCTGTCTCCCCTCTATCTCTGAACTCCTGTTCTATTATGGGATGGATTTTTAAGCTTAACATCGCTTATCTATTCATTTCCCTATTCAGGCTCTCTGGCTTCCGTCGAGTGTTCATGCACTCATTATCGAAATGCTTGGGGAAAAAGGTAGCTAACAGGATGAAATACTAGCGCGCATGGGTGGAACCGGTTGTTTGGCCTTCCCCCGGCACAAATCCTCAAAATAACGCATTTTTAGTTCCCAAAAGAAATACACAGAAACATAGGAGACAAAAACACTCTATGCCAGAACTCAAATGACATTAAATCGCGTCCATAAACCTATCAGGTCCAACCTTTATCGTACATCAAAAGGCATGGCTCTGTTATATGGTTGTGATCACTGATCGCCGATATCAGCACTATCGACGCATCATTTATCACATGATCGCGGGTCTTTGTGTTGTTTCACGAGTCCAAACGCCGATCATCAATCACCAATATTAGTGTATCGCATATCGGCCCTTCATGATGCTATGGGTCCTTTTCCCATTAGTTTGGTGTGATGCGATAATTGCAATCACATATCGCATGAATCCTTGGCCTACGGTAAGTCCTCCCTTCAGCATATTTGCGATGCAATACGATCTCGCTCCACCGTTGATCTGCGCACTTGATCAATGGTTCATATGCCATCTCTTCATTGCAAATCGCTTGAGGCTGAGGTTGATATGTTGTTGGCTTCCTCCGATGTGATTGAATCTCATCCATTGATCCCATGGATCCAACGGCTCTGGGGCATTCATGTTGCACTTCTCCATTTTCTTTGGATTTTGGGTTTTTCTGCATTTCTTTCATTTGTGCTATTAAATCAAATGAAGACTTTAGACTTAGAGGTTTTTATACAAGATCCTTTTGGATCACGCTTTCCCACTGAAAAAGCTTTTGGACCACCAAAAGTTGGTTTTTAGCATTTGAGCAAGTGAGGATACTTCTCCTTCACCTGTCTAATTTATATCCATCATTCTTTCCTTGGATTTGAACCTTTGAGTCTTACTCTCAAGTACTCAACATCCTCTTGACATGTAGTTCTTACGTACCTGCCTGTCTAGAACTATGTCCTCCTATAACTCATTGAGATACTCAGGCAAAAAATCCCCAATAGAAGGCAATTGACTTTGCTCTTCAGGATCTTCAATCAATGAAGGTTCATACAATCTCAATTTTTCTACATTAATGACTGAATAGATCTACATATAAGCTGGTAAATCAAGGTGAAAAGCAATTTCACCAATTTTATCAAGTATCTTGAAAGGTCCATACCTTATTGCTTTTAGCTTCTTACCTTCACCTTGAATTCTGTATTTGCTAATGTATAGCTAGACTTGATCACCAACTTGAAAACTATGTTCAGCTCAATGCTTGTCATGTCTTTCCTTGTACTTGGCTTTACTTCTTTCTAGTTGTTCTTGTACTGCCTAGTGAATTTCTTGGATTTGTTCAATGAAATTGGTTGCTTTGTCCACATCACTGTGTCCATCAACTTCTATGTCTTTACCAAAGACAAATTCCAAGGGAGACATTGGTATAAAACCAAAACAAGTCTCAAAAGGAGATCTCTAAGTAGAAGAGTGCTTGGCACAGTTGTAAGCATGTTGCACATAAAACAAATGCTCATCCCAAAACTTGGGATGCTTGCTGCAATAGCCTCTGAGCAACTGGATCATTGTCCTGTTGACCACTTCTATCTAACCATCTGTTTGTGGATGAAATGATGTGCTCTTATTCAACTTGGTGTCCATCAACTCCCATAAACTTGACCAAAACCTCCCAACAAATCGAGAATCTCGATCAGATACAATAGAAGTGGGTAACCCAAAATGAACCCATACATTCTAAAAGAACAAATTTGATGTTTGTTCAGCTGTAACCTGCTTGCTACATGGCATAAAAATACACATTTTACTGAACCTATCCATAATAGCATACAAATAATCATGACCTTTCCTAGACTTTGTCAATCCCCCAACAAAGTCCATGGAAACACTTTCCCAAGGACGAGAAGGAATTGGAAGTGGAGCGTACAAGCCTAATTTCTGATTATTGGGCTTGCTTTTAGCACATATAGTACACCCTTTGATATATCTAGAAACTATCTCATTCATTCTTGGCCAATAACAGAACCTTTGCAATTGTGAAACTATTTTACTTACACCAAAATGACCTGATATGAGAGAAGTATGTGCTTCTTGGGTTATGTTAACTCTTTCAGTTTATGGAATGCATAACTTTCCCAAACGATATAAGAGTTGGTCCTTTACATAATAATCCAATTCTTCTACTTGCTTGCCATGACTTAAAGTTGCATATACATCTTTAAAATCTACATCTTGAGCATATTGTTCAATGTAACTTTCATGCATTACTAAGTTATTCTTAAGTATAGTAGATGCATTTATGATTGGTCTTAATAACATTTCTACAACCTTATTGTGTATTCCCTTATTATATTTGATGACAAGATGAAATTGTTGTAGAAAACCCATCCACCTATAATGTCTTGATTGCTGCAATTTAGTTTGTGAGTGAAAATATTGAAGTGGTTGATGATCTGTATGTATGATTGTTTCTCTACCCATTAGGTAATGTTTCCACTTTTTCACACTTTGTACTAATGCATACAATTCTTTATCATATGTGGGATAATTAACTACTGCAGAAGTAAATGTCTTAGAATGATAGCATATGGTTTTTCCGTGTTGCATCAACACTGCTCCCATGGCATAATCACTTGCATCTGTCTCAATCTCAAATGGATGTTGAAGATCTGGCAGTGCTAGTACTGTTGTTGTACTGATTTTCTCTCTTAAGGTGTCGAAGGCTTTCTGTTGTTTGCCTGCCCACTTAAACACCTGTTTCAATCCTGTTAAAGCATGTAATGGAGTTGCAATCAAAGAAAAGTTAGCAATAAACTTTCTCTAGTATTGTGTTTCCTCTAGGAAACTCCTAACCTCTGCAGCAGATTTGGGTTTAGGCCAGTTCACAATGACTTCAACCTTAGAGGGATCTATCTGCAATTCACCACCCTCTACAATATAACCCAAATAATTTAAAGATGTTCTATCAAATTCACACTTTGATAGTTTTACATAGATATTTTCTCTTTTTAAAACATCTAAAGTATGCTTTACATGCTTCACATGGTATTCCCGTGTCTTACTAAAAACAAGAATGTCATCTAAATAAACAATTACAAAGTCATCAATAAATGGTCTGAGTACATCATTCATAACTCTCATAAATGTAGCAGGAGCATTCGTTAAGCCAAAAGGCATAACCAACCATTCATAAAGTCCTTGCTTTGTCTTGAAAGCAGTATTCCATACATCCTGTTCTACAACTCTGACCTGATGATAACCACTTCGCAAGTCTAACTTAGAAAAGTAAACCGCTTCTTTCAATTGATCTAATAAATCATCAATGTGAGGAAGTGGATAACGATTCTTGATTGTTATTTTATTTAGTGCGCTATAATCAACGCACATTCTCCACGAACCATCTTTCTTTCTCATCGGCATGATTGGAGATCCACATGGTGATGTGCTTGGTCGTATAAACCCTTTATCGAGCAAATCTTGTACATGCTTCTTTATCTCTGCATTCTCTAAAGCTGACAACCTGTACATTCCAATGTTAGGTAATGGAGCATCTTGCTGCAAATAAATATCATGTACTATTTCTCGCTTGGGTAGCAGACCTTTAGATTCTTGAAATAGAACATCATACTCTGAAACAACTTTAACTAAATCAGCTTTCTGTTTAGAATCATAGCCTTCAAATGCATTGGATTTTCAGGATCTTTGCCTTTACAACCATTAGCAAAAATTGCTTACTTGAATTCACAATTATTTTCATCTGCCCTAAGTTTATGAGAGAATAGTTACCTTTGAGTTTATGAGCTCTTACAATATATTCTATTCCATCTTTAGTGAGTTGATACTTATTTTCAGCTCTATAGAAAGTAGCTTTCCTATCATACAAGTATGGACTTCCCAAAACAATACCACATATATCCAATGGAACTATATCTAACTCAACCTCATCTACAAATGTTGATCCAATAGCAAACTTGAGTTTACATTGTCTCATTACTTGCAACTTTGTTTTATCACACACCCAACCTAATGGATATGGTTTCTCATGAGGTTTTGTTTCTAGTCCCAATTTCTTTACAATTGTTTCAGAAATCAAATTTACTTGTGATCCATTATCAAATAAAGTATCAATCTTATTATGCTTGGAAATTACTCTAATACGCAAAAGCTCATTTCTTTCCCTCTCATTATTTTCATTGTCAATAGATTGTGCAGAATTACTTGTGGATACTTCAAAATCTTTACCTTTAATACCTATGGCTGTAATTGTTGTTTCATCGCCTAAATCTGATCCCAAGTCCTATTGAATAGCAACAACATTCTTTCTTTCCTTACCACTGAACTTCTTAGGTTTCCGTTCTGGATGCAAATACCAACAATGTGCCTCATCATGTCCTTGTTTATTCCAATGAGTGCATGAAGGTTTATCCTTCTTTACAATTTTTTCTTTCCTCTCCTTCCATTTCAGTTTCTTCTTTTCCTTGCTCTTGCTTACAGAATATTTAGATGATCCTCCAACCTCTAGGTTTACATTCTTACCTCTAGCTTCTAGATGTGTGGCTTGAACTGATACATCATCTAAGCTAGTGGGATTAAACATGAGAATAGTATGCTTTAAATAGCTATGAAGACCACCTATATACTTCAATAAAGTCTCAGGTGAGTCTAATGATATACCTAGAGTTAAATCTCTCTTTCTGAATTCCTGAGTATAACTCTGTACACTTTTACCCTTCAATTGACGAAGAGTTTTCCAACTCATCATTGCTTACTGCATGTAAGCTAAAGCATAGAATTGCTTTTTGATAGCAGAAACAAATTCATTCTAGGTAGAAATTATTTTACCATGTTTTTGCATATCATCTTGTGTCTTGTCTTCCCACCATACTAGTGCAGTTCCTCAAAGTTGAAGGCTAGTCAGTTGAATCTTCTTCCTTTCTGAATTAACATTATGTACCCTGCAATATACATCAATTTGAATTATCCAATTATCTAGCTTTTCTGCATTGAGTTCTCCATCATAAATTGGCAAATCAAACTTCACATCGAGTTTGATTAAGGAAGTTTTCTTCTTCTTCTTAGAAGAGATAGAAGATGATGATGACAAGGATGATGATGGAGGAGATGGTGGAGGAGTCATTCCTCCTTTTCCTTTGCCTTCTAAAGAGGCAACTAGAAAAGGTTCCTCTGCTCCTTTGTCTAGTTTGGGTGTTGCAGTGCTTCCACCTCGACCCTTCTTAAAATCCAGATACATCTCTTCCACCATGGCTTGGAGTGTCTTAAAACTTTCTATAAATTGAGATTTTGATCCCAATGGAGCTTCTTCTTCCATTCTCCTCTGAGAATAGACTCTTCCAATCTCTGGATTAGCCTCAACAAGTTCTCCTTCTCCTAGTCTGAGCTTTAATCTAGTTAGCATTCAAAATCCAAAACAAGCTTGTCTAACCTTAATAAAACCAAAACCAAATGCTCTGATACCACTTGATCTGAAATGAATACTAAATCAAGAAGAAAAGGTATTATAGAAAACATAACAATCACACATCAACACAACCAAAATAATAAAGGAGTTCACCAAACATCCTGGCTACATCTCCTAGTCCAGCTATTAGTGTCAACCTCTATATTATGTCTTCAAGAACAAAGTTTACAGGTGTGAGCTAAATCAGAGCCATAACACAAAAAATAGTGATATTACACAAGGATTTCACTCGAAAACCTCGAGTCTAAAGAGTGCACAGACTCTCCCTCTTAGTGCCTCTAATCAATTGTTCGTAGCTATCTTTTTTATCTAACTCTATGTATCCCCTCTGTCTCTAACCTCTTTTTATGTTATGGGATGGTTTTTTAAGCTTAAAAACACTTGTCTATTCATTTCCCTATTCGGGCTCTCTCGCTTCTGTCGAGCGTTCATGCACTCATTGTCGAAACGCTTGGGGAACAAGGCAGCTAACAGGACAAAAGACTGGCGAGCATGGCTGGAACCAGCTATTCGGCCTTCCCCCAGCACAAATCCTCAAAATAACGCATTTTTGGTTCCCAAAGGAAATATACAGAAACATAGGAAATCCAAACAAAAACACTTTATGCTGGAACTCAAATAACATTAAATCACATCCATAAACGTATCGGGTCCGACCTTTATCGCACATCACAAGGCATGGCTCTGTTATATGGTTGTGATCCCCTCCGTCGATCCCTGATTGCTGATATCGGCGCTATCGACACATCGCATATCGCATGATCGCGGGTCTTTGTATTGTTTCACCAGTCCACTCGTCGATTGTCGATCGTCGATATCGGCATATTTCATATCATCCCTTCGTGATGCTATGGGTCCTTTCCCCATTGGTTTGGTGCGATGCGATAATTGCAATCACATATTGCATGAATCCTTGGCCTACGGTAAGTCCTCCCTTTGGTGTATTTTTGATGTGATACAATCTCGCTCCACCGTTCATCTACACGCTTGATCAATGGTTCATATGCCATCGCTTGAGGCTGAGGTTGATACACCGCTGGATTCCTCCAATGTGATCGAATCTCGTCCGTTGATCCCATGGATCCAATGGCTCTGGGGCATTCATGCTGCGCTTCTCCATTTCCTTTGGATTTTGGGTTTTTCTGCCATTCTTTCATTTGCGCTACTAAATCAAATGAAGACTTTAGACTTGGAGTTTTTTTATACAAGATCCATTTTGGATCAAATTAGTAGGGAAAATTTCCAATTTAGAAGGATTAACTATAATAATGGATGATGTGGTGGGATTGCAGACAAATCTTGGTGGAGGATCTTTTTCCATAAGTACCTCCTTCACTAAGAGGGAGTGTTGATTTTTTGTAGCTCAGACAAGTACTCTTGCATAGTCCTTATGTCTAAGCATGAAAAATTCAACCACATTCTCCTTAGAACACTTGTTCAAGTGTGAACAAGTTGCTAAAGTAACATAGCCTAATTTTAACTTTGGAAAAATCATATACTAGTATGTTGGCATATTGAGCTAAAATAATATTAGGAAAAATAAATTAATTTACTTTAGTAATTTCTTTTTAATCTTAACCATTTGTAATAGCTATTGGTTGATTTTCCATGTAAAAAATATAAGACCAAGGTCATGGGACATGTATTCCAAGTTGAATGGTGGGAAAAACATCATAGTGGGTGTCACTTTTAGTTTATTTATGGCTAAAGAAATTGGCAAAGGCAAAGTGGAAATAATTAGCATTTTATTTATGAAAATAAAGGAAAATAGGAGAAAAGGAAGGTGAAGAGATACAAATTGCATTCCATAGAAATTAGAGGAAAAATGAAGGAAAAGGAATAAAATAGAGGCCTCAATGATAAAAAGGCTTCTAAGGATCGGTTCATGGCTTTTGTTGGTTTAGCCTTTTTTCAATTTAGCTTTGCTCTCTCATACTCTTGCACACTTAGAGTATTCTTGGAGCATTCTTGGAGCACTTTGGCATACATTGGATTTAGAGAAAGAAGGCAAAGGAAATAAGGAAAGTGCAGGGGAACAATCATACCAACAACTACAAATGAATTTCTTTGCAGGTAACAGGTTGCATGTGTGATTTCCTTTCTGATTTAGATATGCATGGTATATGCATGTGATTTTTTGGTTATGTGTTGTCATTGGCATGAATATTTTCTTGGATTGAAAATGGTTTTAGCCTTGCCTAGCCATTTCCTAGAAAGCCATGGTGTTCTTTGTTTTTCCACTTGATTGATTTTCTTATTGGTTCTCATGTTCCTTATGGTTGTGGGTTGTAAAAAACACTCTAGAAGCGCTAGAACAACTTGGGTTGAGTTACTAGCCATGGAGCCTGGGTTGGGACAAACTCTATGGAGCCCTTGGTGGGTTGAGTTACTAGTCCCTGGAACTGGCTTGGACAAATGCTCTCGAGCCCTGGAAAGTTGTGGGTTGAGTTACTAGTTCCTAGAGCCCTAGAAAAATTGGGTAGAGACCGATATAGTTGGTGTCAGTGATATATGACTGTGGAGGTGGAATCACTGTGGTTGAGGGTTGATGTGGTTGGACCTTTGGAAGCCTTGGATGGTTTTTCTTTAGTTTATTCCATGAGATCCTGCATTCATGCTTGGAATATGGCATGGGGGCAATTGGCTGAAAGAGAGATTTGGTTTAGCCCAATCTATGGTCGGTTGGTACCTGTAAGTCCCTGACTTAGTTGGAATCTTCATATGTTAATAAGAGTTATATTTTTACTATGATCCATGAATACTTGTACTAGTTATGTTTGTAACATTATAGCTGAGTTGTCATGGTTTCTATGCTAGTTATTTGTTGGTTATATGATGTATGTTATCTATGGCTCATGTCATGAATTGTTAAGTCATTGAATGGTTGATGAATGTATGCACTAATAAGTGTTGTTTCAGTGATGTGGAGAGGGAATAAATACTTCTTGGTGATTCTCAGATGAATCTCATACTAATATGATCATATATGCATTCCTGACTTGTAGTTCTTATATTTTCCATGTGTTTAACGAAATGTCTATTGTCGACTAGGCATGTCCTAGGTCAGTTCTTGTTCAATTTTTGTATATAAATCCTTTTCATTATGTCATTTATCATTCTAAGAAGTTACAAACAATTATGGGTAGTGATATGGAGGTTGACCTGCAAAAATGGCTTAGAACTCGAGACCGGACCCTCTAAACTAGATATTTTGAGCTATAACCACATGGAAGAAATGTTGTGCATGCGGTTGGAGGCCTATAACCACACCCATACCTTTTCATGCATGCATTTGTGGGTTTAGGGCATTGAAAAAGAGCCCCAACTTAGGGTCTAGTCACATAGGGTGGTCCTTTGGCCCTTTAGTGTTCTTGTATACTTGAGGGATGTTGTGAATTGTCATTTTGTCAACCCCACTTCCATAACTAGAGATTGGAGGTTGGGTCATGTCATAGCAACTCTTCATCTCATATTTACCCTCACATGTCAGTGAAATTGGGTAAATTTGGGAGGGGGTGGTTACAAGGTGGTAGCAAAGCTTTGTTAGGTCCCTATAATACTAGTGTATCCCTCTTATTGTCATTTTTGTGCCCATGTAGCCCCCATATTGTTATTTTTGTGCCCCATAGAAGCCTACTATTGTTATTGTTGTGCCCTTACATTATTATTGTTATGTATGCTCTGATTATAATGTGACCCCTTATACTCCTATATATATAAAGGAGGTGTTTTCATTTGTATAATCCAAGAATTTTTCATTTATTTAATCCAAAGGAGGTTTCCCCCTCAAATAGGATATTTTTTAAATTGTTGATATATCTTTTATGTGAGTTGGTTGCATAACATTTGGTATCAGAGCTTTGGATTCTAGGGTTTTGCTGCTTCAAACAGGTCATCGTGGAATTTTCGCTATAATTTTTCTTTTTTATATGAAGCTTCAAAAGTTTAAATTGCAATCACATGGAGCTGAAATCTTGGTGGAAATTGTATACGCATTTTAGATATTTTCTCACTATATTTTCGGAAATATGATCAGAGGAAGTTAGGGTTTTTGTAGGCTCCAGAATTCCATCTCAAACAGGTGACCTAAGGAAACGAATCATAACTTTATCTCTTAGCATCGGATTTGAATTTCATAAATATTGAAAGAAATAGGATGAAATTTAGTTTTATGGGTATCATTTTCAGGGTCGAATGTCAAAATAGTGACATGTGGCACTTTGTACAAGTTTTCTCTACTGAACCAATCTATAATTAGGTCATCATGGGAGATGGGGAATAACTCTTTCTTGAAGAATCCAATATTGATATGAATTGTTGCATTGGAAATAAGACTTAGAGAGATACCACAAGACCAAATTTAAGACCTTGAAGATTAGAAATTAAATAGTTACAACCGTTTCAAGATCCATCTCCTAAAAAGCAAGAAAAAGGTGTGTATGTTTTAATTTTGCATAAATTTTGTTTGAAAAATCAGTTTGAAATGATTCAAAGGGAACATTGAAGCCTAGATATGAATATTTGGTTCTCAAATTCGTCCCAAACAAAATAATTCTACACCCAATAAGCCCTCATAAATCTCTACTATGACACATGAAGAAGAAGAATTGCAACATGGTATATCAAAGTTGCGGGACCAAGTGCAACAAATTTCACTCTCACAAAGAGAAACCAAAGATGACATGCATGGCTTAAAAGGGGACATGGATGGTACAAAAGGAAACATGGACATCTTAAAAGGGGACATGGATGGTATAAAATGGAACATGGATGTTTTTAAAGTAAACATGGATGCGATGAATTTCAAGTTGGAAGGGTTTATAAATTTGTTACAAGAAAGGCTTCCCGGTAGTGACAAGGTAATCCATGAAAATCATGATGAGGGCAAAAAGAATATGAATTATGATTTGAGAGACTTCGATGTGGGGTTTAAGAACCACCACATTCCAAATATAGATATGAGGAAGTTTGATGGCAAGGATCCGGTAACATGGATACTACAAATGGAGCAATATTTTGATCTACAAGTTGTGCCACCCTCACAAAAGGTACATATTGCATCTTTATATTTAGAACCCAATCAGTTTGTATGGTATATATGCATTTGTTATCGTAAACCACTTTTCACCAGGTCAATTTTTACAGAGGAAATTATAGCACATTATGAAGATACAAAGAGCAACACCTTCTTTAGCCAATTGATAAATCTCAAACAAAAGGGTTCAATGGTGGAGCACATTGAAGACTTCCAAAAATTTAATATTAGGGTAACTGATATTCTAGAGGAGCATAGGGTTGATGTCTTCATAGGGACTTTAAAAGATAACATCCAACATTAGGTTCTCCTTTGGGAACATGATTCATTGGAGAAGGCATTCAAGGTGGCAAGAAATATTGAAAGCAAAATTATGGCAACAAGGAAATCTACCACTCACAACTATAAATATGGAAGTTTTGTTGCTCCTAGTCTTTCACAACCTAAAAGTTTTACACCATAACAATTGGTGGAAAACAGAGAAAAATGGACTTGTTACAGTCATGGTAAAAAACACACCAAAGGTCATAAATGTTATGAGAATAAATGGTTCTAAATAGATTGTGAAGAAGAGGAAGAAAAGGAACAGGGAACATCAAAAGAGGAGGATAGACACTAGGAGCCAACCTTAGAGAAAGAAGAAATGAATCTGACCATATCTTGTAATGCATTGGTAGGAATTTTCACTCCTCGAACTCTCAAGATAGAAGGACATATCAAGAAGAAAAAATTAATAGTGTTGATTGATTCGAGTAGTACGCATAATTTTATTCATTGGAAGATAGCCAAGAAATTGAATTGCTTCTTATATCCAGTACCAGAGTGTCAAGTGATGGTTGCAAATGAGGGAACTATAAATTGCTCTGGAAAGTGTCATAATATCAAGCTAACCATGGATAATATGTATTGAATATTCAAATTCTTTCCATTCCAATGGATGGTGCTGATGTTGTATTAGGAGTCCAACAGTTACAATCTTTCGGGACAATAACTTTCAATTTCCACGAACTTTTCTTGAATTATTTTTGGGAAGGAAAGGAAGTTGAATTAAGGGGTATTGCAAGGAAACCAGGAAAGATAATCATCTCTAATGATATGAAAAATCTTCCGACAAAATAACAAAGGGGCGTAATTGCACAATTATGCTCACTAGGGGTTCAAACATCGAAATCATTTATTTCTCCAAATCTCCAAAAAGTCTTGGAAAATCATTCCAATTTGTTTAAGAATCACGAACTTGGCCTCCCACCTATTCATGATCATTATTATGTAATTCACTTGATTCTAGAATTTTTCCTCCAAACATTAGGCCTCACAGATATCCTTATGTCTAAAAGAGTGAAATTGAACGCATGGTTGCAGAAATTCTAAATTCTAGAGGCTGGCATAATTCAACCTAGTCAAAGTTCTTTCTCTGCTCTAGTAGTAGTGGTGCACAAGAAGAATGGATCATGGTGTACGTTTCCATATTACAGGGAGCTCAACAAGCTCACCATTAAAGATCATTTTCCCATTCCTATCATTGATGAATTATTGGATGAATTACATGGAGAAATTCAATTCACCAAGTTGGATCTTCGTTCAGGATATTATCAAATTATAATGGAGAGTGAAGACATTCTGAAAACCATTTAGAACTCATGAGGGTCATTATGAATTTTTGGTCATGCCTTTTGGCCTTACTAATGCACCTTCCACATTTCAAGATTTGATGAATTCTATT
Source organism: Pinus taeda (assembly GCA_000404065.3). Taxonomy (NCBI): domain Eukaryota; kingdom Viridiplantae; phylum Streptophyta; class Pinopsida; order Pinales; family Pinaceae; genus Pinus; species Pinus taeda. Next base: position 22,689 of record APFE031751438.1, read on the forward strand.
TTCAAACCCTTCCTTAGAAAATTTGTGTTAGTATTTTTGATAATATACTACTCTACATCAAGTCTTGGAAGGATCATGTTCAACATGTTGATAAGGTGCTCAAACTATTGGAGGAGAAACAATTATATGAAAAATCCTCCAAATGTTTCTTTGGAGTATAGGAGGTGGAATATTTGGGGCATATTGTATCTCATGAGGGTGTTAAGGTAGACCCTAACAAAATTAAATCCATTAAAGAATGGAAAATCCCCACAACCATAAAGCATCTTCGAGGATTTCTTGGGTTGATAGGGTATTATCACAAGTTTGTTAAGAATTATGGGAGAATAACTACCGCATCTGAGATCATTACTAAAGAAATATGCATTTTCTTAGACTAAAAAGGAAACAAAGTTCTTTGAACATCTTAAAGAGGAAATGTGCCAAGCACTAGTCTTAGCTATGCCAAACTTCACAAAAACTTTTATTGTGGAATGTGATGCTTCAAGAAATGGAATTGGTGTTGTTTTAATGCAAGAAGGAAGAGCCATTGCTTTTCAAAGTCGTCTAATCAAAGGAAAGTATTTACATAAACCTATTTTTGAGAAGGAAATGTTGGCAATACTACATGCACTAAAACAATGGTGACCTTTCCTAATGGGAAGACACTTCAAGGTAAAAGCAAATCATGATAGCCTTAAATAATTGTTGGAACAAAGATTATCTTCAAAAGAGCAACAAAAATGGGTGACAAATATTTTGGGTTATGACTTTAAAATCATTTACAAAAAAGGGAAGCAAAATGTTGTTGCAGATGCACTCTCAAGAAAGGATGAGGATGTGGAAGCATTTCTTTGTGCCATTTTTATTATCAAACCTGGGTGAATAACTGAATAAAGGGATGAGTGGAAGAATGATGAAGAGGAGTGGTCACTCATTAAAAATTTGCAGCAAGATCCCAATACATCAAATATATTTAGTTGGAAAAATGATTCATTATGGTATAAATATCGCTAACATCTTTGTAAGAATTCCCAACTCAAAAAAAAAAAAAAAAAATTGGAATTGCCCAGCACTTGAGATTTTTAAAAACTTACCATAGGTTCAAGAAGGACATTTTTTGGGATTAAATCTGATATTTAGGAGTTTGTGGCAAAATGTTTGGTTTGCCAACAAAATAAAGTTGATACAATTAAGACCCCAGGTTTATTACATCATTTAGCCATTCCAAGTCAACGTTGGGAGGAGGTCTCAATGTATTTTATCAAAGGTTTACCCAAGTCTAAAGGAAATAGTGTCGTCATGGTGGTAGTTGATAAACTTACCAAGTATGCACACTTTTGTGAATTACTCATCCTCTTAAAGCTAGTGCAATTACTAATGCATTTATGGAAACAATTCAAAAGATTTATGGAAATCTAAAGATTATAGTAAGTGACAAAGATCCCATTTTCATTGGAAATTTTTGGACATAATTATTTTCTTGTCTTCGTACTCAATTAGCTCATAGATCATCTTATCATCCTCAATATCATGGGAAAACTGAGATAGTGAACACATGTTTTGAAGGATAGCTTTGTTGATTTGTATCTGACAAACAAACATAATGGATCAAGTGGTTACCTCTAGTTGAATGGTGGTATAACAATTCCTTCCATACTACAACAAAAATAACCCTCGTATGGCACTCTATGGATATCATCCACCATTCGTCACATTATCTTTAAGAGAAAATTCTAAGGTTCAAGTAGTGGAATATCACGCCGAACATCAAAAAAAAGTTCTCCAACTCTTAAAGGATAACCTCACTCTAGCGCATAATTGAATGAAACAACAGGCAGATCAACATCACAGTGAAAGAAGTTTTGATGTAGATGACTGGGTATTTTTACGGCTACAACCATACAAACAACTGTCTCTCAAGCAAGCTAATAAGGATAATAAATTATCACCCATGTACTATGGTCCTTACAAGGTGTTGAAAAATATTGGTACTATGGCATACAAATTGGAGCTTCTTACATCTTCTCAAGTACACCCAGTTTTCCATGTTTCATGCTTAAAGAAGGTTATTGGTGACAAGCTTCTAGTTTAAACAGTGTTGCCAAAACTTGACAAAGAAGGAAAAATCATATTTGAGCCGAAAGCAATCACAGAAAAATAAATAAATAAATAAAAACATGACAACTATGGAATCGATCAATTTCAAAGTATCTCATTAAGTGGAAGAACTTACCCACTGAAGATTCCACATGGGAGGATGAGAATTTTATATAGAAGCATCCAGAACTACCCAAGCATTGAGGACTACACCTTTTGAAGGAGAGGGACATGTTATGTCCCTATAATAATAGTGTACCCTCCTTATTGTTATTGTTGTGCCCATATAGCCTACATATTGTTATTGTCGTGCCCCATAGAAGCCCACTATTGTTATTGTTGTGCCCTTACATTATTCTTGTTATGTAGGATCTGATTATATTTTGACCCCTTAGAATCCTCTATATACAAAGGAGGCCTTGTCATTTGTATCATCGAATAATTGTTCATTTATTTAATGTAAAGGAGGTTTCCCTCTCGAAGAGGATATTTTTTAAGTCCTTTATCTTATCTTTTCTATGATCTAGTTGCATAACAAGCTTCCAGGTTCAATCAATTGGACTAAATGGGATAAATATATATGGTTATGCATGCATAGTAGGTCAAACATGCATCATGGTTTTCATTATGCAGTTTGTGTCATCATGATGTTGTTGGTATCTTATGATGTTGATATGTTGACAGAGATGGAGCAAGAGATCGAATTATCAGAGCAAGGTTGCAGGACTAGACCTCGAGGTAACTACAAATTGTCATATAGTTTTGTATGTTTGGTATACATGTATGATGGTTAATGGTTGTTATATGCATTCTTGTAATTCTGTTGTTATTGTGGTTGCATACATGGAAAATTCTAGTTAATCGATGCGGTCATATGCATGTGTGTCAGTTAGTCATGCCTAGTAGTTTACTTGTTATATGAATTGTGGTTGTACACATGATAATTATGGTCATTGAATTTAAGATATTGATGTTATATGTATTTTTCTAATCTAGATCAACATATGTAGATGGTTATGGTTATGATATCCATGTATGAGTTGATATATTTGTGATATTGTGTTGTACTAATATGGTCTGACTTGTGCAGATGTGATAGCCTCCCCTGAGATACATTGAGGTATGAGTTTTATTATGTCATCTATTTGGTTTATTTAACATGGTATGTTTTCAGGAAATAGAAGATCAAGGATGAAGAGCAGAGTAGTGGACTATGGTTCACATGGCTCCCCTTATAGGCTTGACGTGAAAACTATAGAATGGAAAAGTGGCATGATTATGTGGCATGTTTTTATGTGCAAAATGTATGAAAAATGAAAATCAAGTTTTTGCAAGTGTATTTAAATTTAGTAAAGCTTTAGAGATCAGGCCATTATAGTAGTTTCCTCCTTCTACCTTAGTGCAGACCACATACCATAAGGGGTTATGTTTACAGGTTGTTTGAATGTGATTAATTGCATGATATGAGTATCTGTATATAATATTTTATGAAGGAATGACCTTGTTTTAAGACGGTTGTACTAACACAATATTTGCTGAGACAACTGATATGCACTTGAGTACAAGTGGGTGATAGTCGTAGTATTATGACTAATGACTGTGAGTTGATTACAACTTATGACATGGTTGTTAGTCTTGATAAAGTGTGATTTTAAATTAATAGACACAATGTCTTGATCTTTGGAACATGTGTGAACAGTTGCAGGGCAACATGCTTGGTATTAGCATGGCACTGTAATAGTTAATCTTTTTATATAACTAATAGATGGGTAATGAGATAGCACATAATAAGACTCAATTGTAGCAAGGAAGAAGGGAAAAGAAAGGAATTGGGTAAGAAATCCCTTGGCTATGTTTGGAAATTACAGTTCCAAATGAAGGAGTGCTTTGCATGAATACATGAATTCTTCTTAACCTTAATTTTATCTAACATTATGTGGGTATGTATTATATTCATGAACATGTATTTGATGGGTATAAAAGTTGGCTTCCATTTATGGTTGGATTCGTCAAGGAATTGGAATCCCTTGAGAAATGATATATGTACGTGTTTAGTTATAGGTCTGCATGTTGGGTACAACAAGGTAAGGTTATCAGTATATTTTTATGTTTCTTTATGCACTGACAATTGTATTTTTACGATAATATGATGTAAGGGATTGCCCTAGATATTGAAAAAGACTCAGGTTGAGATTTCCTTTGGAAGTACTGGAACCCATGGGGATTTAGTCCTGGTGTCTTTTGAAAATTTTGTTCTTTCGGTTCTTTGTGATTTTTTTGTGCTTGATTTGCATTTTTGTTTATGTATGGTGCATGACCATGCCACTTTGTTTGTGGTGTCGTATTGCTATTGGTTTTTCATGGTTTTCTTCTTGTTTGCTTCTTGATCTTTCGTTTTATGTTTTTAGGGTCTTGGGAATTGGTTAGGGAAATAGGAAAGTTAATGGAGATTGGGGGGAGTTGAATGAAACCCAATAGGTAATGTAAAACCTGAATGAAGCTTGATGCATGTATAAGGGCAGCTAAAGGAAACAATATGATAGTTGGTTGGATTGGTTGGGTCCATTGAGGTAAATGGATGATGGTAGGACAATCACGAGAAAGATAACAAGAAAGGTAAAGTAAATGGATTAGAGGCATCAAATTCCTTGGTTAAGTTGGGAACTGTTTTTCTCGATATTGTGCATGTGATGCATGGATAAAGGGAGTTACCTTAACCATGATCTTATGAACACTGGTAATTGTGTTATATATAGACACACACACACACTCCATTATCTGATAGGGACATCAGGGATCATTCTTGTGGAGGAATTATTGCCTATGTAGGTGAATGGCATGAAGAGGTTACTGGTATTATGAGAAATCAAGTGGGCAGGGTAGCCCTAACATATCTATGAGGATATTATTGTGTGGATATGATTTGATATTATATGCTTATAATTGGGCCTATGTTTACGCTATGGTAGACAATGTTGAAGGATACATTAGTGGAATGAAAATAGTGTGATATACAACATGCTAGGACAAGTATGGGTAGTGGAAAGACACTAGAATCAAGGTTGCCTGGTAGAGATAATGTGGTCTTTGGATGTGCAGTATTGGTGTTGTGTACAAGTTGTACATGTGGTGTTGTGTACATGCTGTGTAGGTGGTGTTTTGTACATGTCATACATGTGGTGCTATGTACATGTAGCGTTATGTACATGATATGCACTTGGTGTTGTGTACATGTGGTGTAGTGTACATGTTGTACAAGTGGTTTTATGTACACGTTGTGTAGGTGGTGCTGCATACATTTAGTATTGCGTGTATGTTGTACAAGTGGTGTTGTGTATGTGTTATTGTTTACATGTTGTACATGTGGTACTCTGTTATGTGTATTGTGTAGTCATTGTATTATGATGTGTGTTTATTGTGTTGTACACTGAGTGTAGTTGTATGTATAGTGTGGTGTTGTATGTTGTGTGTGTGTGTGTGTTATTATGTACACTATGTATACATGATTGAAGAGAAGACAAGGCATTGGGTGCTTGCCGATTTTGGAAACTGATTCAGTGTGTGTACGAAAGGGACAAGAACAAAGAAAGAAGCAAAGAACTGATTGAAATATCCATATTTTATTTTAGTTTTTAATTATGCATGTGTTCTATGACTCCAATTTATGATGGTTGCATGTGATCTATGATTTTGATATATGATGGTTGAATTTTGAGCTAAATTAATGTGATATGATTATTCATGATGATTTGATCAAAGAGTTAGTTTTACTTATTGTGACAGGAACTGAAATGAATTGTAAGTCTACCTTATTGACAAGCAACCAATGAGATATGATTTGAATTTATTTCAATTCCTTTTAGTATAATGGAAACTATGTGCTTGGTACAGGAAAGCATGGAAAATTCCTAGGTTTGGGTGGTTGAAAATTCTTGGTTTTGGTGGTTGGAACTAGCTACAAGAATTCCAATAGCAACAATGAAAGGAATTGGAATAGGAAGCAGTGTGCTGGTAAAACATTCAAGAGCAGGGCCATTGTAGGACACTAGTACCCAGTAGTGTTGATTGATTTCCATGAGCATGCTATGAGTGATATGATGGTTTTTAGGTAGGGATATACCATGGTTTTGTACCTTCCAATGCGAGGAAACCTTGCCAAGGGATGGATCGCCCGAGGGATCGTTAGCAGAGAATTGGATGCCAGTAGAACTTGGAAGGTGTGTGATTGCATGGAAGGGGGTGATCGATTACCCAAGGGACTGTGTAACAAAGAAGGGAAGGTCAGAGAATGAATTTGTTTTTGTCATTAGAATTTCTAGATGGAATCAAAAGCACATTGGGAGTGTGCCCTAGAACAATGAGCTAGTAATTGTTCACCAAGAGGACAAGTAATGCAAGGATCATAGTGCTAGAAATTTGATACAGGTTTGACTTTGGCAGTGGATTCTGGACTTCCTTAGAAGGAGGTGAATCATGGTACTACTTTTGAGGGTGGAGGTGTGATCGTCTGGATTCCCTTGTTGCTAATGCAAGTATCGTATCCTTTTATTTTCTAGTTAGAGAAAATGTGCGTATGTATATATGTGTATGCTATTGTAAATGTCGTATCGGGCTATGGTTATAAAGCTCCATACACAGTATGGTTATTTGTTGGTTGAAGCAAATGTGCATGAGTATATGTGTGGTTGTTATTGTAAATACTGTAATGAGATGCATTATAATGCTCTAGTAAACAATATGATTAACATGTTTCAGCAGTGGTTATTGTAAATACTTCAACGAGTCTAGTTATATATATTAATAAGTAGTATGTTTTATTTTTTAGTGGTTTGTTATTCTCGCCTTCCT
>APFE031751438.1:32374-85203 GCA_000404065.3 Pinus taeda
GCATAATGACATATATATATAGCTGTTATTGAACACCAAGGATGGTGTTCCCCCAGGCAGGAGGGGTTTGTAACAACCCCTAATTGATTTTCCATGTAAAATATATAAGACCAAGGTCATGGGACACATATTCAAAGCTAAATGGTGGGAAAAGCATCTTAGTGGGTGTCACTTTTGGCTTATTTATGACTAAGGAAATTGGCAAAGGAATTGGAAAATGAAAAGTGGCAATAATTGGCATTTTATTTATGAAAGAAAAGAAAATATGGGAAAATTAAGGTGAAGAGACACATATTTTCATGCTAAGGAAATTAGAGGAAAAATGAAGGAAAATGAAGAAAATGGAGGCCTCAATAATAAAAAGTCTTTTGAGGACCAATTCCTGGATTTTGTTGGTTTAGCCTTTTGTCAATTTTTCTTTGCTCTCTCATAATCTTTCTCACTTATATTATTCTTGGAGAACTTTGGCATACATTGGATTTGGAGAAAGAAGGAAAAGGAAAGCAAGAAAGTGCAAGGGAACAATTGGACCAACAACGACAACTGAATTATTTTGCAACTAATGAGTTGCTCGTGTGATTCCCTTGTTGATTTCTGGATGCATGGAATATGCATGTGATTTGTTGGTTATGTGTTATTATTGGCATGAATATTTTCCTGGATTGATAGTGGTTTTAACCTTGCCTTGCCATTTCCTAGATAACCATGGTGTTTTGGGTTTTTCCACTTGATTGTTTTCCTGATTGGTGCTCATGTTCCTTATGGATGTGGGTTGGAACAAATGCTTTGGAATCCATGGAACAACTTGGGTTGAGTTATTATTCATGGAGCCTAGGTTGGGACAAACACTTTAGAGCCCTTGGTGGTTAAGTTACTAATCCCTGGTCCAGGTTGGACAAACGCTCTGGAGCCTTGGAAGGTTGTGGTTGAGTTACTAGTTCCTGGAGCCCTTGATAGCTTGGGTAGAGACCAACTTGATTGGAGTTAGTGATGTCTGACCATGGGGATAGAATCACTATGGTTGAGGGTTGAGGTGGTTTTGCCTCTAAAAGCCCTGGATAGTATTTCTTTGGTTTATTCCATGAGTTCCCACTTTCATGCTTGGAATATGGTGCAGGGGTGATTGGTTAAAAGAGAGATCTGGTTTAGCCCAATCTATGGTTGGGTGGCACGTGGAAGTCCCTAACTTGGTTAGCATCTTTATATGTTAATAAGATATTGTTTTCTATTATGATTCATGAATGCTTTCATTGGTTATGCTGGTGACATTATGGCTTAGTTGCCATGGTTTCTATGCTAGTTATGTATTGGTTATATGTTGGTTATATGATATATGTTATCTATGGCTCTGATCATGAATTGTTAAGTTATTGAATTGTTAATGAATGTAGGGACTAATAAGTGTTGTTGCATCGATGTGGAGATGGAATATAACCTTCTTGGTGATTCTCATAAGAATATCACACTAATATGATCAGATATGCATTCATGACATGTAGTTCTTATGTTTTCCTTGTGTTGGACGAAATGTTTGTTGTGGACAAGGCATGTCCTGTGCTAGTTCTTGTTCAAGTTTTGTATGTAAATCCTTCTCATTATGTCACTTATCATTCTGAGAAGTTACAACCATTTCTAGGCAGTGGTATGGAGGTTGACCTGGAAATGTGGCTCATATCTTGGTACTACATCCTCTAAACTAGATATTTTATGCTATAACTACATGGAGGCAATGTTGTGCATGCAATTGGAGGCCTATAACCATGCCTAGGCCTTGTCATCATGCGGTTGTGGGCTTATGGCAGGGAAAGAGAGTCCCAACTCAGGGTCTGGTCACCTAGGGTGGTCCTTTAGTCCTTGAGTGTTACTGTAGCCCTAAGAGATGTTGTGAGTTGTCATTTTGTCGGCCCCACTTCCATAAATTGAGCTTGTAGGTTGGGTCATGCCATAGTAACTCTTTGTCTCATGTTTATCCTAACAGGGAGGTGAAATTGCGTAAATGTGGGAGGGGGTGGTTACATTGCTGAACTCAAGTGAGGGGAGATCTAATATTGACCATTAATCACTTTGATATTAGGGTTAGCATTAGAGATTTATCTCAATTCAAATTTATAAAAGCAAGGTCGAGGAGAAGAGAAAGACACCCTACAACAACACAATAATGAGAGAGGCATCTTAGTGAGCAGTGTGCTAGTTCCATGGGAGTGCATAGAGGTTGGAGATCAAGATCTATAGAGAAGATTGAGCATCGATCTAAGCTAGATCTATTGAATCAGATCTAGGTTATTTGTCTTATGTATTTTCTTAGTTGGGTCATTATCCTAAGGAAAGAGCCCAGATAATCTTAGATTTTGTTTTCTTGAAAAAATTGTTGGGCATAATCTATGTTGTTTTATGAGATTAGTTATTTAAATTTGCTTTCCAGTAAATTTATATTAGGATCCCATCTATTTATTTAGTTATAAGAACATTTTTATGCTAAGAATTAAGTATCAAGTGCTAGGTTTGCTGGAAATATAACATTGATCTCATGTTTCTCTAGTCCTTGGACAATATATTAGCTTCGAAGTTTTTGTCTTTGTATACATGAGAAAAAATGATGTGAGAAAAAGAAAATTGTAAATGCTTGAAGTTGCAAAGCAATTGTTGAAGCTTGAAATTCTTAACGCATATTCTATCTTCATCTAATGGATCATTTAGAGGGTCTCACTGCAAACTTGGATTTGAGTAGTTGATTTTTCAAGAGAAAGGATTATGACCAATTTAAGGGGTGCGATTTCATCACGATTGTTTATATAATGGACCATTCTATGTTTGAAATCAAGAAATGAATTTACAAGAAAAAAAAAAATTCCCTAGCTCCTCCTTTGAGGGAGCTCCTTGAGGGGCTCCATCAAAAAATGCCCAAGGAATTTTAGTATCAAAATTGATATTGGAATTTCAAGCATGATGAGAGACAAAGAAGAATTGAATGAAGGAACTTAAGCATTGAGACTTTGGGAAGCACATTTGAAAGGTGAGGTATCCTTACCATAATTTCTTTTTGCATTTCTTACCATCCAAATTCCTTGGCCTGGGGTTAGGCGCAGGGATTTCTAAGCACTATTGTAACCTTCTCTCAGTGCAATTTCCTTTAAGCCACATCAATTGTATCATCTTTTCATTTGGATTGTAAGCTAGAAATGCCTTCAATTTATTTCCAAATTTGTTATGTAAAATGGTAGGAGAGGATGCAATGATTAATCATTTCCATCTTAGCTTCATAAAGGTCGCATCTAATAGGGCCCTAAATATCATTTTTTGTAGAAACCCTAGGTGCAAGCTTTGTTTTTTAGTATAAGCACATAAATATTTAGGATTTTATTTTGGAATTTATATTTTTAAAGGGATTTCCATCAATAAAGCAGTGGCAGATTGAAGCCTTCCAAACTAGTATTTTATCCAATATTTTGGTTCATAGCCACTCAAGGGGTTTATAGACTGTAGGATTTTGTTATTCTCTTTGTTAATGAATACATTGCACTTTTGAAGAAAATTTGTGTAATATTTCTAGTTCTAAATATATTCCTCATCGAGGTCCATGCCTCTCCAAGAAATTCGTTGTTGTTGTTTGGAGTTTAACCTATGACCCCTTGCAATGTGATGAATCATTTTGATCTAAGCTCATGTATGAGGGAAATGGGTAGCTCATCCATATATTTTCTTCCAATCCACGAGTCTAGGCCAACTTAGAATTTATCCCCCTTTCCTACCTTCCAACTTTACCAATTCACAATTAAATGGAAAATTTCAATAATGGCTTTCCATACGATAGAAGAGTTCTAAATTTTTTAGTTTGGAGTTTAAATCCAACCCTAAATGGATATGGGGGCCAAGATACTTATATTTTATTTTTTATACCCATAATACTTGTCTCTGAATGAACCTCTAGGATTTCTTGGTTGCTAAAGCTTTGGAAAATATCATCAAATTTTTTACCTCCACTCCCTTGGATTTTTGGGATAGCCAAATTTTTCTGGGTGACTACAATCATTAACTTATTTTTCTAGTCCCCTATCTAAACAAAATCATAGAAGAGTTGTCAAATTTTGTCAAGGAGCCATTTTGGTATCCAAAATAGAGACATCCAGTGGAACAAGATGGCATCAGGGACTAATTTGACCAAGACAAGCTAGCCACAATGTAAGAGCCATTTATTGCATCACGTGTTTAGGTATTTTCTAATCCTGGCTATCAGCTATTGTCATTCTCCACTGAGATATAATTTTTTCTTAAGGTGGAAACCTATTTATTTAAACAATTGATCCAGGTGGCTCCATAGAGACATGAGACAAAGATGGCTCAAAAATCAAAGTGTTTGGATTATGCTCGAACCAAGACCAGATTGTAGATCTCATCATCCTTATCATGGAGGTGTGAACGGTTTGTCAAATTGAGCTCGTATGCGAAAGATAGAGCTCTTCAAAGCTTGACATGACAGGGGAAAAGTGGGGCCCATAGTGTGCCACATGGCATCCCAGTAAGCAAATGGGACCCACATGGCAGCCCATCAGCCATTGACACTTGGTGTTTTCTCATTTGTGACTCTCCTAAAATTGGCATAAGAGACAAAAAAAAATCATGAGAAATGGTTAAATAAATAACCATATAATGAAATGTTTCAATAGTTATTAAAATAACTATATAAAACCATCCAAACACATGGTCTCGGGATCAGTAGCAACAAACCTCACTAAATCCTTTGAACAACCTTATCACAACAATAAACATTTCTATATGGGATCGGGATCGGTAGCAATAACCTATGTCGAACCCTCCACAACTGCTGCAACACACACACACATACACACACACACACACACACATATATCACATATGTTATAAGTCGGCGTAACCCCCAATCAAGGCGTCGATACCTCTGCAGTGCCGACCACCAATGAGTGCGATTTCCGATATGAATATTGGCGACATCCCGAATATCACGCCGATTAATACACCAATCTGATTGCCAATTTTGTAGCCACCCAATACCATAAATCGCCGAAACCCTATATCAAGTGCCAACATATGCGCCAGCGCCCATTACAACTACTGATCACTGATATTAAGGTACTAGCGCGGGCTTTTCAGGGTTTGTGGTTTTTAAAAGGTTATATATGCAGAGAAGGCGGGATTTGATCCCCCGACCTCTCCTTAACTATAAGCCACTTTTAACCGAGGTGCCAACCACTGTACATTGGTAAATCTGCCAATGAATTTTATTTAAACAGTCATTTTTTCCTCTGCACGCAGTTGGAGGAGGAGAGAAACTACAAGCACAGATTTCAAGGTAGAAGGCAGAGTAATTAATATTTTAATGCAAGTACCATGAATTTTGCAAGAGGGCAGAATTTTCACTTTGTCAGAATTTGACAAGTTTTATATGGTTTTCACACCTCTCATCGCCACAAGCACAATGGTGTTGTTCATTTATTCATTAGATGTTTGCATTTTCCAGTCATTTCCAGAATGCACGTGAACCATGATTTCAGCCAAAACAAGGTGCGAAATCATGAGCCATGAAATTTTCCCGAGGTAAAATTTTGACATTTCAGAATATAGTCAAATTTACACTTGTTTTTCATAGTTTTCCATAGGTATCGAAATGGCGAGATTAGATTCGCCATCTAAGTTGCAGATTTGTAGTCTATCCATGGAACAGAATCTTTGATGAATCTCGGGGGAATCTAAAAGATTCCTTGAGCCCAGAATTCTCAACTTCTCAGAATTCAGATTTTGGGCAGTCGATTCAGTACTACTCGACGCCAAAAGTCTAATGGTGGCTTCAGATTTATTATTCTCTCATTTCTTCTTCTCGTCACTTTTCTAAGTGCCAGTGCAGATGTCCACATTCATGTGCAAGCAGCCATCTTCATGAGATCGATCCCTTGAGAGCGATATTCCAAGCAGCTTCAGCAGTGAGACAACCACTTCTTTAGATGGCCCTTGGTTGTGAGGTATATGATGTGTTCATGTACTTCTTCTTTCTGCATTATGTTGTACAGATCCTTGATTGATGTTGATGCAGGATCTTGTTTATAGCATGTTGTCATGATTCCTTGCTTCATTTTATGCAGAATCTTCTATATGATGTACTTGTTGTCATAACTCTTCATGTTATGCTTTGGTTTCCCTTGTTGTATGTTGTTTGGATACTCTTGTTGTCATCATGCATGTGTTTTTCTTTGACATCCCTTTTGTGCCATGTTGGTGGGATGCTCACCATGCATGTTTTTGTATCATACTAAAAGGAGTTTGATTGAGAGTTCTAGTTGTGGAACTTCTCTTAGAGCCACTCCTGCATGAGGGAATTTTTCCTTGTATGATCAAGACATCATCTCTGTGTACATTACCATTATTGAAAACACTTAATGCAGCAGCCTACACCATCTGAACACCGGGGCCCGGAGACGTAGTCCCTCCTGGATGAACTCCATTATCAACGGCTTATGTTTTCATGTGTTGATGATTGTTATGTTCCTCTTCTTTTTCTCATACAGATGTATTCATTAATGTTCTTTTAAAAAATAAATTTTAAGACATCACAAAAGTAAAAGGTCTTGGAAAGGTCTTTCTTCACACCCGGACCTGGATCAAGTGGTATCAGAGCGGTCTTTACATGTATGTGAATTGCAACATGATCAATGGAACATGCAATGATAGAGGATGAAAGAGAAATGTACGAGACCATGCTCGACATTTCCAAGAAAGTGGAAATTGTGTATGAAACTCTACAGAAATAGACAGAGGAAAAGGAGCGGTTACAACGTCAATTGAAAGCCATAGAAGAGGCCATCGAAGAACTAAAGCAAAACAAACAAAATCTTCAAACGGAGAATGATGAATTGAAGATGTGTCTACATGAAGAGAAAGAGGAGAAACAAAGTTTGCTACTACAACTACAAGCAAAGGAAGAGGCCTTGGAAGAGCTGCAACGAGACCCATGCGAGGTAAAAAGTAGTTCTCCATCTTCATGTATATTTCCTGATGATGATTTCACTATGTTTGAAAATCACACCACAGGGATTGGCTCCAAACTGTTGAAGAGAATGGGATATGAAGGAAAAGTCTTGGGTGTTAATGGCCAAGGCATTGTCAATACCATCCAAGTAGAGGAATTATTGTGTCGAGCAGGTCTTGGGTATGTTAGGAAAGAAGTTGGGGAAGGCACTGAGACAGTTAGCGAACCACCAACAACGGATGATGAGAAACCCTCATCAGATCTTTCCAAATTGAAAGAGAAGGTAAAAGATGTTGATTTCCTTTCAATTTCATCTTCTCATAGTATGATGTCTTTTGGAGATTTGGAGATCCCAATTACAGGGACAAACATGAGGCTCCTTACAAGAATGAGGCATGAGGAGAGAGAAGAACTTGGTGCTAATAACCAAGGCATCACTCAACCTTTGGAGGTTGTGCATGAGCATCAATTTGCAAGCTCAAGATACACTAAAGCAAAATGCTCAAAGGTGTTAGATTTGTCTGAGACATCGACGAGGAAAGAGTATGATGGGAAAACATCCCCATCATCCCATGGCAGTTTCCATTGCAGGGAGAGAGCTGAGGCAAGCTCTCATTGCCATACTAACATCAGAAACAACAAATGAAGGCATAACCATTTTTTATCTTCAAATGTTCCTTTTGATCATGTTGTTAATAATGAACAAATACTAAGGCATCGAAAAACATGCACCTTTTGTGGTTTACCTAACCATGCTTTTTCTAAGTGTTGGAAAAGGATGGCAGCACTCATGAGGCATGAAAGACCCTCTCAACAGCATGAAAAGAAATAGGTTAAGCAAGTATGGAGGATGAAAAACTATTGTAGTCATTGCGACAAAAATGGCCATCAAAGCCACTTGCTGGAAGCTCCATCCAGAGCAACACCCTTAAGATAAAGTGTTAGTGTGTGAACCAGGAAGAGTAGTTGTTCGACAAACAAAACCACCTCAGGGAGGTGACCCATTCACATTGATAAGTGAAAAATGGTTTTTTTGACTTGTTTCCATTTTATGGTCATTCTTTTGTAAATCATTTGTTGCATTTTAAAGTGTAAAAGTGATGATCTGTTTTCCATCACTTGGTCAGGGACAATGATGTCTGGTCATGTTTTGAGTCGTATTTTGAGTTGCATGTTAAAACTCTAAAAGTGATGTTATGTTTCCGTCACTTGTCAAAACAATAATGTTTGGCCTTATGTATGTAAATCATGTGTTGCAATGATGATGTGTTTTACATTGCTTTTTGAAGCAACCATGATGAGTAGGCCTTGTTGTCATAGCTGGAGTATTATGTCCATCTTGTTGTAAACTTGACCACCGAGTATGTGTTATAAACTCATGGAAAGTATGGGACGTTTGGGTCTTTGGTTGATCATGTCATTCAAAGCATGTAATTTGCAAACAATTTACTACAGGTAAAGTAGCAGGTGTCAGCTCGTCGCTTAAGGCTCCAAAGAACAAAGGTGAAGGAGATGGAAGCGAGACCTTTTCAGGACACTTGTGATGCGAACAGGGTACAGATAGAGATGCAGAATATTTTCGATGTTTTTGGAGGACCAAAAGCTCCTTGGTGGGGAGGATTGATCAAGATGGCTCCAAAGGGACACAGGACAAAGATGGATCAAAAATCAAAGTGTTTATATTATGCTCGAACCAAGACCAGATTGTATATCTTGGTGTCCTAATCATGGAGGTGTGAACGGTTCATCAAACCGAGCTCGTATACAAAAGATAGAGATTTTCAAAGCTTGACATGACAGGGGAAAAGTGGGGCCCACAGTGTGCCACATGGCATCCTAGTAAGCAAATGGGACCCACATGGCAGCCCATCAGCCATTAACACTTGGCATTTTCTCATTTGTCTCCTAAAACTAGCATAAGAGAAAAGAAATCATGAAAAATGGTTAAATAAATAACCATATAATGAAATGTTTTAATAGTTATTAAAATAACTATGTAAAACCATCCAAACACATGGTTTTAGGATCGGTGGCAACAAACCCCACCAAACCCTTTGAACAACCTTATCACAACAATAAACATTTCTATATGGGATTGGGATCAGCAGCAATGACCTCTGCCAAACCCTCCACAACTATCGCAACACACACACACACACACACACACAAGATATTATATATATATATATATATATATATATATATATCATATGTTATAAGTTGGTGTAACCCCCGATCAAGGCACCGATACCTCCACAGCGCCAACTGTCAATAAGTGCGATCACCGATATGAATATCGGAGACATCCCGGATATCACGCTGATTAATACGTCGATCCGATCGCCGATTTTGTCACCACCCGATATCATATATCGCCCAAACCCTATATCGAGCGCCGATAATGTGCCAGTGCCCATTACAACTGCCGAAATTGATATTAAGGTAATAGTGTGTGGTTTTCGAGGTTTTTGGTTTTTAAAAGGTTATATATGTGGAGAAGGCGGGATTTGATCCCCCAACCTCTCCTTAACCATAAGCCACTTCTAACCAAGGTGCCAACCTCTGTACATTGGTAAATCTGCCAATGAATTTTATTTAAACAATCATTTTTTCCTCTACATGCAGTTGGAGGAGGAGAGAGACTACAGGCACGGATTTTGAGGCAGAAGGCAAATTAATTAATATTTTAATGCAAGGACCATGAATTTTGTAGGAGGGCAGAATTTTCACTTTGTCAGAATTTGACAAGTTTTATATGGTTTTTACACCTCTCATCGCCACGAACACAATGGTGTTGTTCATTTATTCATCAGAGATATGAATTTTCCAGTGATTTCTAGAATGCACGTGGAACCATGATTTCAGCGAAAACAGGGAGCGAAACCATGAGCCATGAAATTTTCCCAAGGAGGTAAAATTTTGACATTTCAAAATATAGTCAAGTTTATACTTGTTTTTCATGGTTTTCCATAGGGATCGCAATTGTGATACCAGATTCACCATCTGTGTTGCATATTTGCAGTCCATCCATGGAACATAATCTTTGAGGAATATTGGGGGAATCTAAAAGATTCCTTGAGCCTAGAATTCTCAACTTCTCAGACTTTGGATTTTGGATAGTTGATTTAGCACTACTCGATGCCAAAATTCTGATGGTGGCTTTAGATTTATTATTCTCTCATTTCTTCTTCTATTCACTTTTCTAAGTGCCAGTGCAGATGTCCACATTCATGTGCAAGCATCCATCTTCATGAGATCGATGCCTTGAGAGCGATGGTTCGAGTAACTTCAGTGTTGAGACAACCACTTCTTCATATGGCCCTTAGTTGTGAGGTATATGATGCGTTCATGTACTTCTTCTTTCTGCATTATGTTGTACAGATCCTTGATTGATGTTGATGCAGGATCTTGTTTATTACATGTTGTCATGATTCCTTGCTTCATGTTATGCGGAATCTTCTATATGATGTACTTGTTGTCATAACTCTTCATGTTATGCTTTGAGTTACCTTGTTGTTTGTTGTTGGGATACTCTTATTTTCATCATGCATGTTTTTTCCTTTGACATCACTTTTGTGCCATGTTGGCGAGATGCTCACCATGCATGTTTTTGTATCATACTGATAAGAGTTTGATTAAGAGTTCTAGTTGTGGAACGTCTCTTAGAGCCACTCTTGCGTGAGGGCATTTTTACTTGTATGATCGAGACATCATCTCTGTGTAAATCACCATTATTGACAACACTTACTACAGCGGCCTACACCATCTTGACACTAGGGCCTGGAGACATAGTCCCTCCTAAACGAACTTCGTTATCAATAGCTTATGTTTCATGTGTTGATGATTGTTATGTTCCTCTTCTTTTCTGCACATAGATGTATTTGTTAATGTTCTTTTAAAAAAGCAATTTTAACACATCACGAAAATAAAATATCTTGGAAGGGTCCTTCTTCACACCCGGACCTGGATCAACAATGTTAAAAGCAAAGGCCATGAAAGGAAAAATATGATTAATATAAAGCTTTTGAAGCTTACAGAGGCCACAACAACTTACAATAGACTTGGATGAATTGAGATTCATAGCTATGGTTGTGCATAATAAATCTAATATCTATTTTAGTTTGTCCACCATTCTTTTTTATCGACTAGTAAAAATAAGGATGTCATCTATGGAAAGCAACTATGAAATAAAATAGGAATTGTAAAATAATTTACCTATGAAAGCGCCATTTGATTACTAGGCCCTTCTTAACCCTTTGATTACTAATAGGTAAAATAGTGGGGAGATGGATCATTGTGTTATATGCCTCTTTTAGAGTTAAACGAAGGAGAATCCACCTTATTGATTAAAAATACAAAAGTCGCTAAGCTAGAACAAGCCATTATCCAAGCCAAAAATTGTAGACTAAATCCCAAATGAACAAGTATGAGCTAAAGGAAAATATTGTTGACTCTATAAAAAGCCTTGGAAAGGTACACTTTGGAAATCAGGGCCCTCAATTTTTTTGTTTTCACAAAGTATAGGATTTCGTAAGCTACACCAACAATTCCATGAATTTTCCATCTTTCGAGGAACCCAAATAGCTCAAAAGAAACTTATTTTGAGAGTATTCATTTAAATCTCTATGAGATAATTTTTGAAATGATTACAAAGTGATATTGGGTGAACATTTCTCAAATATATTTGGGTTATTTGTCTTCGATATAATGGAAATGAAACTCGTATAGAAAGTAGCTAATGTTTTCTTAGAAATCCTTGAGGCCTCAACTACCCTGCAAAGATATTTTTATATGAAGACATAGTAGCTGAGAAAAAATTAAATGTTTAGTCTATATATGCCAAGTTTATTATGTTTATGAAAGATATGTATGGTTATGAGTAATTCCTCCTTTCGCACCTTTTCCATAATAGTTAATTATCTTTTAGGCCCACAATTTGGGAAATAATTGGGAAAGATGAAGAATGGCACCAATAGTGGAAAGATTGTCCTCTCTAAAGTTTTTTTTAAATGCAATATTCCTTCTAAAGCAATATAAAAGAAAATTCCAACCCAAGAAATATCCCCTCTATCTATTTGTATATTGAAATGATGTTTCTTTTGCATTTTGCAAAATGATGGAGGAATTTTGTATGTTTGTCACTTTCCTCAAGCCATATCACTCTACTTTTTAGATGTCATTCCTTTTATTTCCAAGATGCAATTTTCTTCTTTTATTTCCAATTAAATAAGTTTTTCCCTCTAACATTTTATTAGGTATATAAACCCCTCCACAAAGATGATAGAAGATAAGGCTTATTTTACTTCTTGAAGGATTCTATTAGTGTTTTCCCACTTCTCATTTTACCATTATATCATCATATGTTTAGCAGTTTTCAAATTTAGGTGAAATTGGATAGTTGCAAATTCATTAAGTGACATATTGAAGGGAACCCATGCATTTTTCAAGGTTTTAATGAAATATTCATCCTTTATCCATTTAGGGTTCAAATTAAATGGAATTCATGGATTTTACTATGTGGAGGTCTGTTGGGAGTTGCATTTGACCATTAGAAAGATTATATGTAAAACAACGCGATGAAATGAAATGAAACTCACATGCCATGAAATGTGCATTTCTAATGGAAACAAACACAGTTAAGGATATTTTCATTAAAATATTCCCTCTCGTGAATTAGATAAGTTTTATGGTTAGGGGTTTTGAGGGGGGGTGTAATGTGCATTAGAGTTGTCTCTTGTAGAGTCCTGCACAAAGTTTTGAAAGAAGAATAGGAGTTTTGGAGGCTGCGTAGCTTCCCAACTGCTATGGAATGGAGGCTTGCATGTGATGTAAATTTTTGTTTATGTTAATTTGAAATAGATTCGAATTCCACCATGTTCCCAATGTTAGTAGTAGTTTGTTTCATTTGCATCAGTTTGTGTGAAATATAGTTTGTTGTGTAGTTTGTTATTTAGGTTAGTTGATGTTGTATGTTTCTATGTATAATTTATGCAATTGTCTTGATTTTTTGGTTTTTTTTCTTTTATTAGCCCTCCTAGCCAAAAGGGTATATTTTTTCAAGAAAGGCCACTTTTAGAAGATCCAAATTGTGGTTAGAGTCCCCTATAGTTGATAATCACTTCCAAATTATGAAAGTTTCTTCCATAAAGTTTTTTATATTAGGAAGTGATTAAGAATTTTTGTAATTTGAGCCTCCCTATTTTTTTTGTCTAAGTGAGGGTGAGTTTGGTTTGGTTGATTTTTAAGAGGGAAACTTGCTCCAAGTTCCTAATAAGAAAAATTGAAAAAGAATCCACTTGGGTCACTACCCTCCATACCTTGGAGGCACCAATAGAGAAATTTCGGTCACCTCTTAGGATTACTGGTTCTTGCCATATCCATGACTTGGCAAACAAATGATCCAAAAATTCCAAATAATATGAGTAGGGCATGTAGATGTTCAAGAAAGTGATCTATTTTCCCATTTCAAAAGAGAAAAGGAAGGAACCCACCCCTAAATCAAAAATTCATGAGCTAGAGAGGTTGAAACCATCAAGGCTTCCATCCTATAACTAGGCCCCCAAAATGACCTAATATATCCACAAAATTGAATTCCCATCCTTTTAGATATTTTGAGAGTTCTTAGACATTTTTGTCCCCTTGTTTATTATATCTTGCAAATAAATGTCAAAATGGTTGTGAGTATCCATTAACCTCTTGAGAGCCAATTTCCTAGAGGAAGTGGCTATTGCTCTAGATTTCAGGGATAAAATATCATTTTTTTACTGCATTTTGGGCATTTTATCTAATGTCCCTAACTAAATATTACCATCTTTCACTTTTAACTTTTGAGTTAGCTTACTTTTGGGCTATGGAGAGGTAATATTTTCTACCTCTTTTTTTGCCTTGGGGCTTATCTCTTCTAGGTGGCCAAGACCACTTTTGGATATTCCTTTTAAAGATCCAATTCCCTCCTCAGATTTCTAATATTATACTTTGATATATTAGAGGAAGGGGATCCTTTGATGTTTTCCTTCTCAAATAAATCTTCCAAATGTGGAGGACATGTGTCTAAGGGTTAGGAGTTTGCAACGTGGATTTGTTTAACACCATCTATTGAAGGGATGAGTAATGTAGGTATAGGTTTCAAGAACCTAGAGAGTCTGGAGAGAAAATCCCATTGAATGTTTCTTAGCCCATGCTCTAATTATTCTTCCCAAGTACCAAAATTTAAATGAATAGAGAAATAGATAAGAGAGTTGGGAGGGGGCGAGGGAATTTTTATATAGAGTAGTTGTGGTCTCTTTTCATTGCTAAAGGGGTATACCTTTCGAGGAAACTAAATATGCATGCTCACGTTTTTTGTTGCAATATCTAAAGCTAGAGTGGTGTTTTTTCTAAAACAATAATGTAGAAACTTTGATTGTAGGAGAGAGATTTCTAGTCCAAACCTTTATTAAGAAACAACGAGTGAAATCCTTGAAAAAGTATCCATACTCATGAAACCTCCCCCATCTGAAAAGAACTTCTTCATAATTAAAGGCTTGATGAAAGACAAAAGGAACTTTTTGATGATCGTGGAATCTACCAAACCTTCAGCTAGGTCCATGCTCACTGGGATTCTTACCATCTCCATATAACTTGATTCCTCAAAAGAATTATTTGCTTCATATTACAAACCCTATTAGTAGTGTTGTCATTGATGTCAAAGGTATTGCCATTGAATGGAAAATACTATTGATGCAAAAATACAAGGAGACAGCTAGAAAGGTGTTGTTTAAGGAGAAAAAAATTTGGAGAAATTCTATCTACAATAGACACAGTGGACAACAACCAAGAAAATTCTAACATGGACACTCAATTGAAGATGCCCATGCTTACAAAGGGCCTCAACATATCTCCTTGATTGAATTTTTTGTTCGAAATAGAATTTATTGATCCATTAAATAAATCCAATCTTATGGACAATAATGATGTATTTCTTTGTTAAGGTATGAATGATTCTGTTCTAGAAAATAACCCAGAGATTGATACAAAAGCGACCTGCAAGTAATAATTTTCCCAATTGGATACTCCTTTGAAGACCCCTGAGGTTACATAGGGATATAATATAGTTATGGAAAAGAATAAAGTTGAATATAGAGCATGCCATGAAAGTATTGTTAATGGTATAATTGATGCGAGTACAATTAGAGAACAATTGTTTAATTAATGAACAACAATGGAAAACATGAGGGATTCATTGCCCTTGAAAATTTTGAGGGAAAAGAGGATGATCAAGAACAACAATCAATACAAAATGAAGTTGAAGAGACCTAAAACTCCGAATTTGGAAATCAGATACAACTTGTGAAAGTAGACACCACAATGAGCTATTTTGCAGACTTGAAGCAAATGTACTGCTAGATTTTTAGGATAGAAATTTCAAGTCTTTAGGAAGAACTCACTCAAACTAGCATGCCCTAATTCAAAAGTGAGATACAAAGCATTGTTGTAGTTCTCTTTTTAACTAACCATACATCCTCTCTTGGGGCTAATTATTTAAGGGGTTGTTATAGATGATAACACTTACCAAAATACTAGGGACAAAATGTGAACCTGAGCACCTAGGTCAATCATGACATCCTTTAGAGTATTATGAACCACTACAGAGGTAATGAAGTCTTTATCCATGAGTGAAAATATTATGTGGATTTATTGCACCCATCTCTAAGGCTTGGTTACCCAATTTAAATAGGTAACTAATTATATCATATATCTTTAAGAGGGGCTTTATATCTTGAGACAAAAATTTTATTGATATGTAATATGATTTAGAAGTGACTCTTTTAAATACTTATTTCTATGAAGGACTTCTTTTGATGTTCAATATCATTTTCCTAGCCACCCCCCAGTTGTGCAATCCTTCATGGCTCGCAAGGAATCTATGACAACTTCCCTTTTCATATTGTTGGCATAAAAATATTAATAGGGTTGAGACCCCACGTTCGGGTACATGGGCCAACAAAGCTTTGTTGTAGTCCAGCACAATGTTGACATTTTCACCTTACACAAAATGGGTAAGGAGTCTCACTCGAGGTGTGTTGTGACCTTAGTTATATGGGGATCAGAATCCAGTATCGGGAGAAATCACATCAAAGAGAAAAGAATCAAAGAACACTAAATCATACCACACAAAATCCTACTCACAACAAGTCATGCATAGTTGTAAAGGAAATACTACTTAGATACACACATATAGAAATTTCAACAAATCAGATAATCATTTGATTAACACACAGTTGTCCCAATAAGTCTTCTTCATCATTAATCTATGCACCAACATCATTACATTGAGCTCAAGATCCCATTTTCCATAGTACAGACTCATAAGAAAAATCAATACATAATTGTACAAAATAGTAGACATAGAGCAACTCTACTACCTCCGCAACAACAGTCCAGTATTCTCCCCTCTTCTACCTTCTCACTCGTCCTTCCTTATCTTTACACACCATTCTAAACTTCCAATTCTTTCTAGTGGCCTCTACCTTCTTCCTTGCTTGGTTGTTCCTATTTCTCAGATGCCATTATTCTTTTCTTGCTAAGTTGTGGTTGCTTCTTTCCGTCGTTCCACCGCAACTTCCAGTCCTTGGTGATTTCTTTCCTCTTTCCCGGTTGTCTCTCCGACAACTTTCCAATATATATCTCCACCACTTGTCATGGACCTTCTAGCTTATTACCAAAACTATTTAGTTCCTCAAAAATGAAGGCCCCAATAGGCCCTTACCACAGTCAATTTACTCGTCCCTAAGTCAATCCTTCACTAGTGTTTTTGGTGTGGCTGACACTGCTATTATTGGTGCTTCTGCTACTACTTCCTACATTGCTTCCCCTTGGCTGGTTTCTTCAAATGAAGGCCCCAACTCAGGAACAAAGATGATGGCTAACTATCTAAACTGATTTTACACATTATCGCTTATTGCCATGTTCTTGTGAGTGCAACTGTGTGGCCAAGGAACTAAGTTGTAGTATCAGACGTAGGTTGGGTTGGTCGTGCCATCAACAGAGAATTCCATTGTGTGTGTGTGTCAACATTGAGTTGCTGCAGTGTTTCCAAATGTGCTTGCACTAGTGGTTGGAGGTCCCAAAGTATTTGCTTGGTTTTGGCCGACTCATCTTCATTCTGTTGAATTTGGGCCTTGAGAGTGTTTACCTATGCTAGGATCTCCTTCCACAAGTTCATTTCCTTGATGTTCCTGGGCTTGTTGAATAGTTGGTTAACATGGTCATGGATGGGGTAGACAGGTTGGTTCTTTTTCGCTAGGCATCCCAACCAGTCGTGAACCTGTTACAAGAGGGTGTGGGGTTCCTCCACAACATTGATGATGGATTCTTTGAGGATGGTCATGTCTCCAATTTTTTATTCGATCTTGGTTGCATACACTATGGAAGGGTTTGGAAATTCCCTTTGTATGGCAGCAAGGGTATGCTTGAGCTCATAATTGGCAAAAATTAAATCATGACATGTTGCCTAGATGTGGTTGCAACATTCAACAAGTGTACAAGAGTCCTTTGGGGCATTAGGCATGACATCAGAGAGTGAAGGCCATAGATACTGGATTTTTTCTATGATATGTTCTAGCTGACTCTAAATATGTTTCTTTTCCTAGCGCAGCTGATCACGTTCTTCAGTAAGTGCAAGAATTTGTTGTTTTTTTTGTTTTTGCTTGAATGTCAAATCATTTTGCAACGCCTTTTCTCGACATGTGGCTAGCTAAATAAAATTAAACAATTAGGTTAAGGACCATCCCTAGAGATCATCTTGGCCTAAGGTGGAAGGTTTCGTAAATTGACTTTTCAATGATTTCCCACTGGCGATGAACTTATGTGAATGTTTATGGGGTGATGTAGCCTGCTGTGAAGGTTTGGTCGATGGTGGACTAGTGTGGATGGAAATGGGAAGGGGTGAAATTGAGGGAGAAGGGTGAAAGAGAAATGATATTCGATGGACGATAGTGGTGAGGGGATGGGTAATTATCAGTCTGGTGACCGTTAGTGGACCCAACTCAGAAAATAAAGACAACATGGATGTGGGGGCGACATTTTTGCTAGTAAATGTTATATTGGAATAGATAACAAAGTTGACTTCCATTTCCATTTCCATTCCTAGCAGTGTTCCAGAGGGCTTGGTATCTAAAATGGTGACTGATGCAGAAGTTGTGTGCGGCAATGGATTTTGCGATCTAGGTGATGTAAAGGAAGTGGGGGCTGGAATTTATTCGATAATGGGTGATGTTATTTTTGATTGGGGTTATTCAAGAGTAAGATTGAAAATTTGGATGGTTAGGGTTGTTTTCTACTTTTTAGACCCAATTGGAGGTTTTATAGCTTTCAAACTACGAGGCTTTGGGTTGATTAGTATGGACTGGGAATGGGGCCCTACAACTGGAAGTGCAACAACTAGGGGAGTACTAACCATAGACTCATGCTACCTTGAACCTTGTAATTCAACAAAAGTAGGGAATGAACCAACTGAGACTTTGATATTGGCAATAGTTTCCTTAAGAGAGTGCATTTGTTTCTTGAGTTTCTTGATGATAGGTTGCAACTCTTTTTCATCCAACTTCTTCCTTGAATCCAGAGGTGTCTCTCTAGGTAGTGTCTAGGGAATCATCATTCCAAAGAAATATATGTAGTTTCCTTCATGAATCTCCCCCACAATGCCTCGCACGAGTTGACCTCTGTATGGAACTCTTCTTCAGTCAACATAAACTTTTGAGGTTTCATCTGGAATGTGTGAGAATGGACATAGTGTGGCCTTATCCAAGTATTTTCATGACTAAAACCAAACCATACTCTCTACGAATAATCATCAAGAAACAAATTTGGGATCCTTTCCACAACCTTGACGACTCTTGCATTTTCCTGTACCATCTGATGATGGAAGCCTCATTGGTTTCCTTGTTTTTTAGGTCCTCCAAGGTTTTCCAGGGCATGTGTCTAAGAGAAAGAGGTTGGTCTTCAATGATAGGATCCAACTCCTGACCCTCTGGTGGGCACCATTTCCACATAGCCAGAGCAACAACAAGGTATTCATAAATAAACCAGATTGCTCTCTTGTAAATATCCTCATAGGACTTGAACAATTCTTGAAGTAAGAAACTACACCAATTCCATTGTGCACCCTCTACACAGTGTTCCATGACTAAAATAGTATCAAGAATGCACTCATTCTTGAAAAAATGGTGCATGAGTTTCCTATGAGAGCACCCTTGCCTCCTCTCTAGGTGTCATACCTATTGCAGTAGTTTTCATTTCCGATCTTCTTCACCCACATGGAGACTATCTGGAATACAATGGATACGACATTTATAGCCACCAATAATCATGTGAGCCTCTGGATGCCAACCATGTGAATTGGATGTTCCTTGTCAAGACAAAGTGATCCTCCATACATTCTACTAATAAGTAGCTTCGTGCACTGCATGACAGCCCCTGTCGTTTCGAACACAGGAAGACTCAAATTCAGCAATGTTGACCTTTGAATTCCTCTGAAATCATTTGTGACTTTGATGGATTGAATTCCATCAGCCTTAATCACTTATTCAGTATAGAACTTGTGCTTCAAGGCCAGAAATTGGAAGCAGTCTATGAGGTTGTTATCAACCAACACTGCTTTATCATATTTTCCACAAATTGGCTTTGTTGTCATGATTTTTTCATCAAATTCAAATTCCGGAACAAATATCACAATCTTCGTCATTTTGGAACAACGTTGATAAACATGAGACATGGGGGGCTTGGACCTGAGCTTGGGACAAAGGAAATTGGGAACAGACTGCAGACTTAGCAATTCTACCACCTTGGCTTCGAACTCTAAATCACTCGGCATCTCCATGCAAATTAAGTAGAAAAGTTTAACATGAAATTTCTAACAAGACCTCCTAACTAATTACTATGAAAACTTTCCCTATGCGTTCTCAAGCATATTAACACTATCGTGGGCTGAGTTGGACCTAACTCAGATGACCAAAACTGAAAAAGGAAAGGTGGAATTGATGGATAATTATGGTATCGTGATGGTAGATGCTTAGGAATTGACTATGGGTATTATGGGAAATATTTAACAAAAAATCGAGCTGACACTCGAAATTATTGCCTAATTATTACAAAAATGACACCTAACACATGTGAATTTCCCTCGGCTAGAAGAATTGTGGTGAGGAAGAAATCCATCTACAACTGGAAGAGCCTTGAGGGAAGTTTATTTTGGACTAAATATAATATAAATACTTGAATAACCAAAGGAACTTATGCAATTAATGAATGACCAAACTAATTGACTCTTACCTACTCCTACATATGGTCTCATTTCGGAGATGCAATCATTTTTGAGTGACATTGTTTGGTCCCTAGAAGGGTTTGAGGCGTGCACCATTCACCCATCCTGGCAGTAGGACACCATCTAGTGGCAAAAACTTAACTGCACTTGATTCCTTCACTTACGCAACAATAAAAGGTCCTAACCAATGCATTTGTAGCTTCCCTGTAAACTTCAAGAATTTTCTATCATATAGTAGAACATGTCCTCATACCATGAATGATTTCCACTTAATGTGTCTGTCATACCATGCCTTTTTCCTCTGTTTTTTTACCATTTGATGGAAATATACCATGAACCTAGCCTCATCCAGTTTCAAAATTTTCTCTAACCTCTTCAGAGTTGACTCTTCCTTCATCATATGAATGGTTTTGCAATGAAAAGGATGGGAATAACGAATTCGGCGGGTACCACAGCCTCTCGTCCATATACAAGATGGAAAGGTGTATGCTTGTGTAAGAATTTAACAATTATGTGATATGCCCATAGAGTCACTAGAACCCTCTCATCCCAATCATCCATGTTGGTTAAGCATATATTGGTCAGGCCCCTTTCCAAGATCTTATTGAAAGCCTCCATTGTGCCATTTTCTTGAGGCTGATACACGCTGCTCCTATGGTGTTGTATCATGAAGTTCTAAAGTAACGAGGTAAATTTTTCATTTAGGAAATGGTTCCCTTGATCACTAGTGAGACTCTGGGGGCACCCAAATCTAGAGATGACGTTCTAAAAAATAAATCTAGTAGCGGTATCCACAATATAGTCCTTAACCGGTGCGACCCCTGCCCATCTGGTAAGGTACTCTGTGGTGGTGATGATATATCTGGCATGGTAGTGGAGTGTCAATGGATTTATAGGTCCTATAAAGTTGACTGCACAATTCTCCAAGATTTGCAGTGTGCATTCTGGTTGCAAAGGGAAATTCATCTTGGTGTGATGGTTTCCCAACCCTTTGGAAAATGTCACACCTTCTATCATATTCCTTTGCATCCCTAAAAATCGTGGGCCACCAGAGCCCTGCTTACAGTACCTTCTTTGTGGTAGTGTTTCCCCCAATATGGCCTCCCACGACCCTTGAATGACACTTCCATAATACATCCTATCTCTCGTGGTTGAGGACACATCTGCACAACACTTGATGAAGGCCCAATTTGTACAATTGTCCCTCAATCAATTAATAATCTACAGCTCAAACAACCATATGCCTTTTTTTGCGTTGTTATGTATTCCTTCGGAAATTTACCTATAGCTAGAATTGTTGCTATGTCCTCCAAGTAGTTTGGTACTGCTTCAATTCGAAATAGATCAGTGTCTGGTCGCTGATCATCAAGGGATCCTCCACTTTCACCTGAATCTAGTTGTGAGAGCTAATCGAGCCCCACATTCAATCAGTCGGGCTTAACAATTACTTCAAATGTGAATTCTTGGAATAACATAAGTCATCTACAAATTCTACCTTCAAGTATAGGTTTGTTCACTAAATACTTCAAAGCAAAATGATCAGTGAAAAACTTGAATGGATCTCCCATCAGGTAATGTCAAAATTTTTGAAGTGAAGATACCATCACAAGTGGCTTGCGGTCAGTTGTGGTATAGTTTTTCTTTGTCATAGATAACTTTCTACTAGAAAAATAAATGGGGTGATCGAGGTTTCTCTCCCCAACCTGAGCCAAGATGACTCCTAATGAAATACCTAAGGTGTCAATGTGAACATGAAATTTTTTGTTCCAATCTGGATAAACCATGATTGGTGCATTTGCTAATTTCTCTTTCAGTATATTAAGTAGAACATCACATTATTTTGACCATGTGAACTGTTTAACCTTCTTTAACAACTTCTCTCCAATGGTGCAGTAATCAAGGCATAGTTATGGATGAACCTCCTGTAGTGCCTTTTGTGGCCCAAGGTGGACCTGAGTTGTTGTACACTTATGGGTGAATCTATGTTCACGATTGATGAAACCTTAGAGAGGTCTACACACACTACTTCCTTGCATAATATATGGCCTAAGAACATGCTAAAGGGGACAACAAATATGCACTTCTTCAATTTTAATGAGATATGGAGTTGTCTACATCGACCAAACATGATTCTAGAAAGCTGGAGTGTTTCTTCAACAAACTATAAATTGTCCAATCATACATATAAACTTCTAAGAACCTATGGATATAATCTCTAAAAGCAACAATCACAATCCTTGAGAACACAACGGGTGAATTATTGAATCCAAACAACATAACATGATATGCATAGGAACCCCATTCCATGGTAAATGTGGTTTTCTTCTTATCCTCCTCTGCAATCTTGGATTAGTGATAGCTAGAGAAACCTTCTATAAAATAATAGGCTTCATTCCCTGCCACATTGTCTAAAAATTCATCACTGAATGGAGTGGGAAAAAGATCATGAACACATGGATTGTTTAGACTACAATAGTCCACACAAACCCTTATTTATGTAGCATCCTTCTTACTTTGTATAGCAATCAAGCTTACCCGCTTTGCTTCATCAACCGAGAATATAAGCCATGCTGCTAACATCTTATCTATCTCCTTTTTCACTTTCTCCTCGACTCATGGGTTTAGTTAGTATGGTAGATGCTTTACTTTTTTTACATCTAGTTTAAGCATGATCTCCATCTCCCCTGAATCCCCCTTAATCCACTTTAGTTACACAACAGACGATGGGAAAAAATATTCATATTATTTCAAGAGATCAAAGATCTCTCTTATAGTCTGCTCATCCCAATAATTTTCAATCGAGGCTAACTTCAGCTTTTCATCAGTACCGATGTTATGTTCCATAACTTCAAGGGGAGTAGGTGCAAAGCATCGATCATAGGCCCATCCTTGATGTCCAGGTCCTCCTTATTTTCATCGAATGCCATATGTCTTAATTCCTCTAGATCATCTCTGTCTGGTTCTCTGTCCACCTTCCCACAGGCTATGACCTCATGATATCTAGACTCATATATATTCTCTAGATTGATCTAATCTATGCATCCCTCCATTAGTTGGTTTTTTGTAAGTAGAACTCACTTGACAGCCTACAATGCCTTAGTCAACCTTTCATCGTTGTCTAAGAAGGAAAAGTTGCTGGCAAACTAATCAACCAAGTGATCCCAATCTTTAGTCTGTCTCCTTGTTTCTTCCTTTACATACCATGATTTTGGAAAGGTCCCCGGGTTGTGTATAAAACCATGCACCCAAAACTCCTTTGGAACTCCTTACCTATTCCATATGTCCTTACATTCTTGCAAATGTTTTCGAGGGTCAAAGTCCCTCCTGTACTTCAAAAAATCCTGAGGGTACTACCCTTCCTGTATAAATCTGACTTCCATTGCTATTTTGATCTTCTCCCATTCTATGAGATGGTTGTGGTGAACTCCCTGACACCTTTTTGATGTTGCTTGTAATGTGACATTCAGTAGAGGAACTTTGTGTTCTTCAAGAATAGTGGCATCAACTTCGTTGATAAAATAATTGACTGAATCTATACCATTGAAAATAGGGAATTCTCGTACCTCGGTGTTGATCCAATTGATCCAACAGATTGTGGCACAATGCCTAATGTTGATTTTGTATCCCCCATGCTGCCAATAAACCCAAGAAACCTCTGAGGCGACCTCCAAACTCTGAATGCTCCACCAGCTGATGGACCCTTCTGCCATTAGATTGATGTAATCCTTCCTTCTTGTTGTTAGTCTATATAGTTGATCCAATAATTTTGGCTCTTCCATGTCATATGTTGGTTATGTGAACCTTAGCCCTTGATCAGAGTCTAGGGGTTGGATCACTTTAACCCTTTCTACTTCAAAATTCATCATTTCCTTCTTTAAATCAATTATGGCGTAGTTATAAAAACCCCATTCTATCCAATGTAACGTTGGGTAGGGGTCCTTGTCCCCCATGATATCTATCACTTCAAAGTTTGCATGGTCTTCACCCCTACTACATCAACTTCCATGTCTTCGAGTCATCCGACCAGGAGAATACAATATTGATTTTTCATATGCAATTGGATTAGTGAAAACGTCTTCTTACAACTTCCCAAGTCTTTCTTAGAAAAATGTTGGCATATGAGCCTCGATCCAACATGGTGTCCTTAATTTGGAAACTTGCAATATAGGGGTCGATCTAGAAGTCTCTTCCCATTTTCTCCATGTTCCTCCGCACCCTCCTAGAGTGTCTTTCAGGTAGGTTGGCAGAGATTATTTCTCCCACAACCAACTCATCCGTGATAGAAGATTTCATAATTTTCCGCAATTGTCCCAACATCTGATCATGATTCACCATCTACATAAATAATATGAACCATTCTTCTATGGGTCGAGTATTGGATTGTGACGGGTCCGAGATCTTAGCTTTAATGGATCCTGGATGCTCCTCCCGTGACCCTCCACCTAGTGTTAATTTGTTGAAAATCTATGTTGCTTCCATGTAATATATCTTTTGTTGTTGAGGGTCATATGAGTGCTTTGAGGAAGCTGGTCTTATAATATTGGGTTGTTCAGTCGCTCCTATGTCAGATCCAATGTTTTTACTTCCGTAGGTGACTATGTTTATATTTGAGAGGGGATCTATCTCTGGAAACCTCATTTCCACATGATTGTGTTTTCCCGCCATTGGTAGTTTATTTGTTCCCATCTAACTATCAACTCTAGATAGTCCTCTGTTGCATGTTTTTTGACCCTACACTGAATGCACCATGGTCTTCTAGGTAGTGGGAAATATCACGCAACATTCCCTTCTTGATCACAAGTATAACAACGAACTGGGCCTCTGCCTCCTATCCTACGTCCCCTTGTTCCTCGTCCTCAAAGAGTCTGAATGATTCAAAAAGTTGATCGGTCCAACTGGCCAGCTAGGGAATCCAATGCCCTATAATGATCAGTCTGATGAGTTTTTGAAGAAAAAAATTCACAAAAGGTGTTGTTTGGAACATTGGATTATTTTTGTAGTATCACATAAAGATGAGGGGGATACCCATATCCTTTGCATATCTCATAATACTCAATTTGTACTAATTCTGTTGATTTAGGAACGCATGAAATTGGTTGCACCCTGTGTACAATCCTTGCATCCCTATCTACACAACTCATGTAGCGGGTGTAGATTAAGGTGATCCCATTGGTGTAGGTGTAGTGTTTGGGCCCATTATAAAAAAAAAATGCCAATTATCGAAGAAATTCCACCCTCCACTTTTGTTTCATCAACTAGTCATCGCCATGCACAACCTCCACATCCGCCACCATTTCAGATACCATACCCTCTGGAACACTGTTAGGGATGAAAATGGAAATGGAGGTCAACTATGTTATCCAATCCATTATGGCAGTTACCAGTGAAGAAGTCATCCCCACATCCATGTTGTCTTTATTGTTTGAGTTGGGTCCACTAATGGTCATCTAACCGATAATTATCCAATCCCTCACCACTACTATCCATCTAGTATCATTGTCCCTCAATTTCACCCCTTCCCATTTCCATCCACACTAGTCCACCATCAACCAAAGCTTCACAATAGGCTACATCACCGATTGGAAACTTAGAGAATTTTGTCGCTAGGGAGAAGTCGTTGCAAAGTTGGTTTTTGGAACCTTCCACCATGGTCCAAGATGATCTCCGGGGCTAGTCCTTAGCCCAAGTGTTTAATTTTATTTATCTAGTCGTACGTTGAGTAGAGGTGTTGCACAATGATTTAACGATCGAGCATGAAAAATAACAACAATAGATTCTTGCACTTAATGCAAAACGTGATTAGCTATGTCAGGAAAAACAACATCTTCAAATTTAGCTAGAAAAAATCATAGAAAAATTCTAGGTACTATGGCCTTCAATCTTCGATGTCATACCTAATGCCCCAAAGTACTTCTTAGCTTGTACATGTGTTGAATGTTGCCACCACATCCAGGCAACATGTCATGATTTAATTTCTTCCAACTGCGAGCTCAAGCATATTCTTGTTGCTACACAAAGGGCATTGCTAGACCCTACCACAAAATATGCAACTGAAATCGAACATAAAATTGCAGATGCAACCACCCTCAAAGATTCCATCATCAATGTTGTGGAGGAAGCCCACATCCTCGTGGAACAGGTTCATGACTCGTCGAGCTTCCTAGTGAAAAAGAACTAACCTGTTCACCCCATTCACAGTTGTGTCAACCAATTATTCAACGAGGCTAGGAGAACCAAGGACAATAACTTGCAGAAGAAAATCCTAGCAGAGGTAAACACTCTTGATGCCCAAATTTAGCAGATTGAAGATGAGTTGGCCAAAAGCAAGTAAGTATTTTAGGACCTTCGGCCACCGGTGCAAGCACATTTAGAAACAATGCAACAGCTCAGAGATGACACAGATGCACAGTGGAATTCTTTGTTGATGGCACAACCGACTTAACTTACATTTGATACTACAACTCATTTCCCTAGCCAAGCAGCGACACTCACAAGCACATAGAAGGAAGCGCTTCATGTGTAAAATCAGTTCAGACAGGCGACCATCACCTCTGTCCCTAAGTTGGGGATTTCGTTTGAAGAAAGTAGCTAGGGGGAAGTAATGCAGGAAGTAGCAGCAGAAGCACCAGCAACAACAACAACAATAGAAGCACCCACATCAGCAACATAAGCACCAACAGTAGGAGATTTAGAAACACCAACAATTTCGGTGAAGGATTGATTCAAGGACAAGTAAATGGACTGTGGTCGGGGCCTATTGGGGCCTTCATTTTTGAGGAACTAAGGAGTTTTGGTGATAAGCTATAAGGTCAATGACAAGTGGCAAAGATAGCCATTAGAAAGTTTCGGGAGAGACAACCGAGAAAGAGGAAAGAACTCATTGAGTGTTATATACCTGGGGGGATAATATGGGGTACAAAGGGAGGTACCCAAGGGAATAATGTAATTAAATGCGATGGGCCATAGTAATAAAGAAGGTGGTTAACCGGTATCATGTAAGGGACCACAAGTAGTTAGTAATAATGTAATGGGCCCATGGTATTAGATATATGGTATTGAGGGAACCATGGTAATGACCCATGATATTGTATGTATGAGGACTATATAGAGGCTAGAGACTCCACATTGAGAGGTGTCAAGGAATATTGTATGAATAGGCATATGGCTTGTGGAGTGTTTTCCTTCCTTAAGGAGTGAATGTATGGTGTTGCCCTACCTTAAGGTTTTTGATCAATAAAGAAGCATTTCTATATTCAAATCTTGTTATCCTTGGACTTATTTGCATTGTCTTGTATTTTCATATCAGATCTATAACAATTGGTATGGGAGCACTTTCTTGGGCAAAAGTGGAGAATTTTTTTAATTTTTTATAGGAAGGAGAACACTTCACAAGCCATATGCCTGTTCATACAATATTCCTTGACACCTCTCAATGTGGAGTCTCTAGCCTCTATATAGGCCTCATACATATAATACCATGGGTCATTACCATGGTTCCCTCAATACCATCTATCTAATACCATGGGCCCATTACATTATTACTAACTACTTGTGGTCCCTTACATGATACGGGTTAACCACATTATTTATTACTATGGCCCATCCAATTATTACATTATTCCCTTGGGTACCTCCCTTTGTACCCCATATTATCGCCCCTAGGTATATAACACTGAGGACTGGTAGTTGTGGAGGATGGCAGAAAAAAGAAGCCACATCCGATCAAGGAAAGAACAATGACATCCAAGCAAGGAAGAGGGTAGAGGCCTCGAGAAAGAATTCGTAATTCATGCTGGCACGTAAAGATAAGGAAGGACGAGTGAGAATGCAGAGAAGGAGAATACTTGAATGTTGTTTTAGAGCTAGTAGAGTCACTCTATATCTAATATTTTGTATGATTATGTATTGATTTTTCTTGTGAGTCTGTACTATGGAAAAGAGGCTCTTGAGCCCAATGTAATGATGATGCTACATATATTAATGATGAAGAAGACTTGTTGGGACAATTGTGATAGTCGAATGATTATCTAGTTCTTTAAAAAAATTATATGTGAGTATCGAAGTAGTCTTTACTTTACAAGTATGCATGACTTGTTGCGATCAGGCTTCTATGTGGTATGATTTAGTGTTTTTCACAAAAATAATAACAAGGTTGAGACCCTGGGTTCGGGCATAGGTGCCAACACATCTCGTTATCCACATCTAAATCAATATTGAGATACTGCTTCAATGGTGATCCATTGTTACACTCTTGTCACCACTAAGCCCTTGAAAGTGAGCTTTGGTTGTAATGAAATCATCTTTGGTTAACTGTGACAAGAATACCTAGATCTTATCATAATTCTTAGTGCAGTGTTCCTTCAACTTTCCACACATATGGGCATCATGGTTACTATGTGCACATATGTTAAAAGTTGTGATGAGAGCCAATTTCTAACAACTTCAAAGTATTACATTTGCATCATTTGTAGCTCCAAAGGAACAAACTAGCCACCCTTTAACTAAAACCATCCTTCTTGGAATGTATCCTAATAATGTATCAAATTTTTCCTCTATCTAGTGTTTGAGAGAGATGACACTTATTCTTAGCTCATAAATCAACTAACAAGAAGATCTTGCTCAAATTTAATTATTATATTTAACTTCACACTATCTCCTAACAAAACATTAATGCCCTTAAATTTACATTTGATACAATTCCACCATTTGCAAGAGGTCCCCACTCCTCCCTATCCTAAACATCCAATTGTAAATCTTTTTGGGTAAGAGGAGGGGAGACCACTCATTAACTCATTTAATTCATATGTTAGAAATTTTGGGATGAAATTGTAACCTTGAAATCCATTAGTGCATGCTTCAATGTTCCTTGAATCAAACCCTTTTGCCATCATTTCAAGAGGAATTCCACCCTTATCAGAGGCTATAGTGGGATACTTGGCTTGATCTCCCATAACCCTTAGATTCCCATCTACATACTTACACAAGATCTCTCAGGATACTTGGCTTGATCTCCCATAACCCTTAGATTCCCATCTACATCCTTACATAATATCTCCCTACGTGGGCTTTGAAGTCTAGAGTGGTAAGGTAGTATCATTACCGAAAACTGAGTACGAATAACCACGTTAGGGAGATGAAAATCTGAGATTAACCTTGGTATCACCTTGAAAAGGTCCTAGTTGAAAAGTAGTCCCTCCAATTTTGGCATACAAGGAAGGAACCAAAGGGGATTTAGAGTTGATGGGATGTTATTTGGGTTAGCCTAAATTTTCTATTCACCCACTAAGTAGTTCACGACGTCAATTTCCATGGAGTTAGGAGGAGAGACCTCGGTCTTTGGAAACACTAGGTTTTTGAAACACCATATTATATATATGACAATGATAATTATAAATTTAAATGTTTAATTCCATATTTATTTTATTGATTTTGTCAGGCCGGGCAGTAACTCCTCAAAGCAATTCATGTATTTCATTTAATTTGGTGTTTATTATATACATGAGGGAGAGATTGTTCATTTCATCTCCCAGTGACTATTCATATTCTCCATTATTTATATACATCAATTTTAGTTATTCACCCAATCCTGATGATTAGGTGTCAACATTCCCCCCCTTAATCTGAAGGGATTTTCGTGAGTCCAAGCATCGTTCTGAATATTTCAAGATTTTCTTCCAAGCGCTTTGGTGAACATGTCTGCAATTTGCTCGTTCGTGGAACAATGGTGGAGATGGATTGTTTTGGCCTCAACATGATGTCGAATCATATGATATTTAGTATTAATGTGCTTCGTTCGATCATGGAACTTTGGGTTCTTGGCCAACTTTATTGCAGAGGTATTTTCAATCGTGAGTGGAGTTGATTGTACTTGTTTTACATACAAATCTTCAAGAATTTTCCTGAGCCACACAATTTATTTTGTTGCCTCAGTTGCTGCGACGTATTCTGCTTCTGTTGTGGAATATGTTGGAACTAATTGTTTGCGTGATCTCCAGGAGACAAATCCTAATCTAAGACTCATAACATATCCTAAAGTAGATACCCCAATTTCTTAGTCTCCATCGAAGTCTGAATCAGAGTATCCAATCAAACTGAAGTCATCCACCTATGTATACTTGATTCCAAAGTCTTGAGTTCCCTTCAAGTACCTTAGAAATCTTTTTGCAGCAGACCAATGTCCCACACAAGGCTTTTGCATAAACCTGGAGAGGATTCCAACAGCAAATGAAATGTCTGGTCTAGTAGTAGTTAGGTAGTTGAGACTTCCTACAAGCTATCTATACTTTGTTACATCCTCAAATTCTTTTCCTTCAATAGATGTGAGCTTTAAGTTTTGTTCCATTAGAGTAGTAACAGGATTGCATTCTGTCATTCCAAACCTATTCAACAGATCTCCAATGTACTTCTTTTGAGAAAGAAATATGGACTTTGGATGTTGAGTTACTTCAATACCAAGATAGTAATGAACATAGCCCAAATCAGTCATTTCAAAACTTTTCCCCAATTCCTTCTTTATGGATGCAATGTAGCTTTCATTGTTCCTTGTCATCAAAAGATCATCTACATATACCACATAATATACAACTGTTTTTCCAAATTTGTTGACAAATAAAGTTTCACCATCAAGATCATAATGTTTGAAATTGAGTTTCAGAAGATGCTCAGTTAGTTTTTTATACTAGGCTCGCAGTGCTTGTTTGAGGCCATACAAGGATTTCACAAGTTTGCATACTTTATGTTCATTTCCTTTCACAACAAATCCTTCAGGCTAGGACATAAAAAAATTCTCTTTTATATCTCCATTCAAGAAAGCAATTTTTACATCCATTTGATGGACTTTCCAACCTTTCTAAGCTATTAGGGAAAGAGTGTCTAGATGGTAGCCCATTTTATTGTGGGGGCAAAAGTCTCCTCATAATGAATCCCTTTATTCTGTGCAAAACCTTTTGCCACAAGCCTGGCTTTGTGCTTGTCAAGTAAGCCATCAACTTTATACTTGTTCTTGTAGACCCACTTGCAGCTAATTGGTTTGGTTCCTAATGTAGGATCAACCAGCTTCTAAGTGCCATTCTTTATGAGGGCATCATACTCCTTTTGCATCGCTTCTTTCCACTCATCATGAGAAGTAGCTTCTTTGAAGGAAGTTGGTTCAAAATATGTAGACAAGTTCAATTCACAATCATAAGAAACATCCATATCAACAGGTGAATTAAAGTCATCTACATCACCTCCATTTTGCCGGTTGAATTTCTAGTTCCTGTCTTTCCAACCTCATCAGAATGAACACTTTCAAGTGTCTTTATCATCACTTTGGGGGAATTTTCTCAAATGGTCCAGACTGCTCCATTGATTGAGTCAGGACTGAATCAAGATTGAGTGTCCCAATTCTATCAATCACATCACTTAAAGCATCATCCGTTGTTGGAGTTTCATGCACGGGAGAGAGTCTTCAGAAGAATATTCCACATGTTGATCTAGTATAGGAATCCACCCTTCAAGATGTGGAATCTGATTATCAAATTCTTGAAATGATTTTGCATTTGCGAATCTATCCAAGCGATCAAGTTGCCGCTCAACAACGTTGTCAATGTTGGATGATTCAAGAAAAATTACAACTCTAGATACAACAAACTTTTTACTGAATTCATCATAGAAACGATATGCTTTGGAGGCGTTTGAATACCCCAGGAAGATACACTTACGACTTCTTGCACCAAGTTTGTTTCTATGTACTTTTGGTATCAAGGCATGACAGGTGGAACCAAAGACTCTGAGATGCTTTACCGAAGGAACATGCCCATACCACATTTCATATGGAGTCTTGCTTCTAGTAACATTAGTTGGACATCTATTCTTTATATATGCAACACATAGAACAGCATCAGCCCAAAACATTACTTTTACATTTTTGAAGAAGAGCATGGAGTGTACCATATTTAAGATTGTCCTATTCATTCTTTCAGCTACACCATTCTGTTGGGGATTATAAGGTACATTCGTTTGATGTTTGTTCCCATGTTGGCGAAGATAGTTTTCAAATTCATTGATGTGTATTCTTTTCCATTATTAGTGGGAATAGACCCAATATGAGATTGCGCATCATTTTCAATCCATTTATGAAAGTTCTTGAATTGTTTGAAAAGCATCAGATTTGTTCCTCAATAAATAAACCCAACACATTCTAGTGTAGTCATCAATAAATGTCATCATATATTTATTTCCATTTACAGAAGAAACAGTCATTCGACCACATAAATCTGAATGAATGAGTTCAAGTTTTCTACGTGCTCTTGAATGTGAATCATGAAAAGACTATTTGCTATGCTTTCCTAGAATGCAAGCATCACATTGTTTAAAATTCTGAGGAATTGTAGGCAATCCAGCAGCACCATTTTTCTTCAACAAGTGGAGGCTATCATAGTTCAAATTTCCAAATCTGGCATTCCATAATAAACTTGATGGAAGTGTACCTTCTTCATAATGAGAATTGTATGAGAAATGTTGTGCACGAGCAGAGGTACCTTGCAGCTTGAGAAGCCTTTCTTCTTCTATTCCCCTCATGACAATTGAGTGGTCACATGCTTTTCTCACCTCAAGTTTTCCCTCAACCATATGAATGGAGTGACCTTGCTGGCGGATGTGGACCAAGGACATCAAGTTTCTCTTTAGCTGCGGGAGATATAGAACATGATGCAGTAGAAAGTCTGGAAGACCAGGCAATTTAAGCCTGATTGTACCAAGCCCTGATGGCTTGATTTTTTATTGGTCTGCAAAGTATACTGCTCCATCAACATTGTCAGTAAATTCTTCAAAAAAAAATTCTGTGAGTCATGTGGCAAGTTGCTCCTAAATCAAGCAACTAATCATTTTTCCAAGAAGCAAGTGAAGCATTAAATAAATCTTCATTTACTCCAATATTACATTGTGCCACAACATAGTGAGCAGATTCAGGTGCTTTACTTTGGTCTGTGTCATTAGTTTTACCTTTGGGTTGATTTCTTTGCTGCTCAATTTTGTCCCAAGGTAACTTGCATGTAGAGGCATCATGTGATCCATTTCTTTTGCAGCATATGCAGTGCAAATCTGTCTTTCTCCTTGAGAGTGTCTGCCCCCCTACCTCTAAAATATCTTCCTCTTCCTCTTCGACCACCTCTTCCTCTGAAAGAATCTTGAGCAGGAAGCTTTTCTTTATGAGCAAGGCACACAGCCTCTTCAGAAGATTCAGGGGTTGTCTTCTTTCCAAAAGCTTTCTCTCTTTCATCAATTTTTTTATTTAGAGTGTCAAAGGTAATATCTTTAAGATTTCCATTTGCTTGTAATGACTCAAGATAATTTGAGTAAGTAGGATAAATTTCCTTGAGAAAAGTGATAAGAGGAATATCCAAATCAATCTTAGTGGCTTTTATATCATGCATTATAGACTTTACTTTGGATGCAAGAGCAAGAGGATCATTATTTTGCAATTCAAGAGTGAAGAGTTTAATCATGAGTTGAACAACTTCAAGTGCAGAATGTGAGTCATAGAGTTCTTTTAGCTTTTGTAAGGATTCTAAAGCAGTTGAAAATGGCGTAATTTGGCGACTTAGCTCTTCACTTACAGATGCTGCAATCAATGCATAGGCTTTGCTGTTCTTATTTTCCCAAATGGTGAGCTCTTTGTCTGAGTTAGGTTGTTCTGGCTTTTTGTCTCCATCTCCAATACACACTCCTTTCCACAACTCATTGAAAATGAGGGTGTGTTTTATCATTTGGGGCCACTCAGGATAGTTCTCCTTGCCAGTGAGAACTATTCCCACAATAGATATGATTTAATGCATTTTAAAAATTGTGTACTGTAAAAAAATACTTCTGCTACAAAATTTTACTTCTAATGGGAAAAAATATGATTTTGCTATGACAGGACAAAGTATCAATACGCATTAAACTGGACAGCATTAAATAATAGACCAACATTCAATGTAATACACAAGATTGTGTATTGTGTATATATGGGGTAGCGTAAATACAAGAACTGTCTATATATTAGCGTTCAATGTAAATATATAGGTGGGGCAGCGTTAAAGATAAACAACCATATAGATAAGCAATGGTAATGGCGGTATAGATAAGCAACCATAAGAATGATGTATGCAGGTGTATACCATAGCGTATATCACACAACCTCCAAACACTGTTTCCTCCTGTTATCACCTAAATCTGCCTTAGGCTGAAGGAAGGCAAAATTCAGGGTAACCACAAACCACACTCAGTCTGGTAGCTAGCCCTACTAGAACAGGAGAGGGCTCTCTCCATGTCACGTTCAGTGAATAAACAAACGGCACAGTCTGAGATGACTTGCAGTGAATATTGATTTTAGGCTAGTAAATAAATATGGATACAAGAGGAAATTTTTGATAAATGACTGAGTTTCTGGGATATATGGGACCAACGAACGACAATGAGCAGAGAATTTAACACAAAGGCACAGATTACTTCGTGAGGCAAGACAGGCGGAAAGTCTAGCAATTAAATTTTAAATAACGCGAAATGGAAAGATTGTTTAGGAGGGTGAAAAGGGCATAAACACATGAATCCTTTTCAATAGAAGAAGAACATAGAACGTGAAACTTTCCCACAGGCAGAGCATTAAACATGAATTCTACCTTATCTTACTTAGAAAAATTTTCTGGAAATGAATATGAATGAACTATGAAACATAACAACATACACAAGAAATAGAAAGAGAACACATTTGCTACACTCACACCACATGAATCTCATGAAGCAAAGCCGCTGACTTTCATTAATTCTCTGTAAAAATATACAATGAAGAACTGAGTTTCTCTCCCATAGTCTCCCGGAAATTACAACCAACCTTTGGCAAATGGTTTTGCATACAATAAATAGACTATTCCATTGGGAAATAGAACAACCCAGAGTTGGGGAGTTTTTCAAATCATTACAAACTGGAAATGGAAAGCCAACCATTAGTGATAGGTGCAGCATTACAAAAATGACAAATTGCTTGGGTGACTCCTCGCCTTCCTTTTCCACTTGGATAGAAGCCAACCTTTAGTGAAAATATTCTTTAAACTTTTCCTTAGGTGCCAAAAAAAGTGTAGTGTAAATGAGCAGGCCCACTTGGAGAAGGTCGTGAATCGAAATGTCGCGGAGCGGAAGTGATTTTGGCCTTTGGGTCTCTATGCGTCGTGCCCAAATCTATATGCATAGTGCCGGTTTGGAGGCGATTTTGAGGTACCTTCTAAAGTCCAAATTGTGCCCAAGTGTCCTTGTTAGAAAGCCCTACCTGTCTACTTTCCAACCCAAGTGGAATTTATGAATTTGGTGCTCATTTGACACTCCAAAACTTCAATCTCCCAAGACTGCTTCCTGTGTGTTAAAATAGGGGCAGAGAGGTCATTTTTTGAGTGTTTTTGACCTCCTGGGGACTTAAAACTTGCCCAAACTTCTTGTCCATGCACCAGTGGTCATAATTTTTCATACTGAATACAAAAATGCAAACCATTTGTGATTTAGAGCTCCCAATCCTAAGCGCCACGCCAGTGGCGGGGCGCATAGGGAGAAAAACCCTATTTTGTGCACGAAAATTTGTCAAGTGACCAAAATTTCCCCAAATTTTTTGAAATTTGGGCTGGAGGTTCTCTATGAAGTGCTATGTTGGGCCACAGAGGCTTCAGCCAGGATTCAAAGCCAATCTTGCTCTTTTTTCTTCTTTTGTCTCTTTGTCACTCTCCCCAATTTTGCCTTCAAACTCCTTATCCGAGCCTTTGAACTCATGTTCCGTGCCCTGTAGTGATAAACCATCTGCGTCAATATGGTTTTTTCCTTGTCAGCCTTCTCTAGCAGTCTTTCAAGGTGGATGTTGATACGCTTGAGCCAAGACTCTCGGTCATTGTTAATCTCTTGCTCTAATGGAGTGAGCTCAATCCGCCTATGTTGGGCAGCTTGGCGATTCTCGCGGATGTTTTGCAGCTCCATGATCTCGTGCTGGTCTTCGAGTTGTTTGTTCCTCTGCTCCAAATACCTGATAATCCACTTAGCCCTCTCCAAATTGAGAGACAAGGCTTGGATCTCTGTTTGCTGCTCCTGGATGGTCCTCCTAAGCTTGGCACTCTCCACATCTGTATCATCATCATGAATGAGGATGAAGTTGCCCTCTCATTCACCTGATGGCCCCTCGTCATGCATGGGCTTCTTGCCCCTGTCCTGTACCTGTGTTGCCGACGTCGGAAGCGAGGCCCCTTCCACCCCATGTGGAGATAACACTCGCTTTGCTACTGCAAACAAATGTCTATTGCCTCTCTGATAGGTGATGAATACTGGCATAGTAGTGGTCTCATGGTGTTCATACTGATGAGAAGGACCACCTATCTCATGTTCAACCTCTAATAATACCTATGAAGTGCTGAAGAGGTCTCTGCCACCAAGGGGAACAATACAAAAGGGAGTGTTAGGAAGGGGAATAATATGATGGGATTAGGGGTTATGATGGAAAATTTTGTTTAGGGACATGTAGGAGGGTTTGGGGATTTTATAAGGTAGGGTTTTGGGGTTTTATGTTTGAAAAATGAGTGGAGGGGATAGGGAATAGGGGTTTAGTAATGTTTTAGGGTAAGGAAAAAATAGGGAAAAATGGGATAGGTGGGAAGGGAACAATGGAAAGAAGGGGAAAAATGAGAGGTGAAAGAGGACCCTTGGCATCAACACAACAATTTTGCAACCCTAGCAAAAATGGTTTTCATGATTTCAAGTGGTAGGGTTTATGAGTTTTAATTGCAACTATCAACGGCCATAAACCATCATCATATCCACAAAATTTGATGAGAAACCAAGATGTAGACCCTACCTGTCAATTGGAAGGGATTCAAAGGCGATTTGACGCAATTGGGAGCAAGACCGGGCCTTCACGGGTGTGTGCCACACAGCAAACCCAGTGCGATGCGCTCTGTGTGTGCACCGCGCCCATGTAGTTTCACCATTGTGGGGTCACGCCCTGTGCGCCACGCTCCTCTGCCTGTGCGCCGCGCCCGTGAAAAATCCTCCAACCTCACTCAAAACGTGTGCTAGCTTCTCACAAACACTTGGAAATGTTTCTCTCTATCCTTAGTGTTCACAATGACTTTGTTTCTTGTGGGAATCCTTT
Organism: Pinus taeda; assembly: GCA_000404065.3. Classification (NCBI taxonomy): domain Eukaryota; kingdom Viridiplantae; phylum Streptophyta; class Pinopsida; order Pinales; family Pinaceae; genus Pinus; species Pinus taeda. The sequence goes on from APFE031751438.1 coordinate 69,818, forward strand.
ATAAAGACATTTGGAGTCATGGGTTTGATTTTTGTTTCTTCAAAACCCATTTTGCTAATGTTTTGTTTTGGCGCCTTTTCCCTGATTTAATGCAACTTTGTATTTCACTTTTCCCTTTGAATTTTTAGCTAAAATGATGAAATTTTTGGCACTTTTTTGTAGGGGTTGTTGACATGGAATTTGGCCATGGAAACCATGACCGCACCTAAAGAGATCAACTGGAAACTTTTTTAAAAATGATCACAAATGACGCACTGTTTCACTTTTCTTCAAAACAGAGTTTTGAAGAACAGCCATAATCTGTCAACATGACGATGAAATTCTTTAAATCATAACTTTGTAAGGGCCTCCCTCTGGCCTGCATGGCTTTATTGGACATGTTTGAAGACAAATTTATCAGATCCCTAGACCTAATGACTAAAAATGACTCTCATCCATTAAAAGATCAAACATTGACTGTCAGGGACTTAGTGAACATTGATGAAAAGACCTAAGCCAGCAGGTGCCAGACATGAGGGGATATGACTGACATGACCTTTCTGTCAGATTATGGCATGCCCCCAGTGGAATGCAGCTGAGTGGATGGAGTGAGACATCTAAAAATGAAATGCAGAAAGAGTTTTGATCTCTGACGGAGGACTAACAAGACCGACTCTAACATTGGCTCCAATGGGGGATGGTAGCTCCTTGGAGGTGCCAAGAACAGCAGATCCCTGGAAGAGCTAGAAAGTGCCTTCATCCATTGGGCTATGGAGTCATTATTTCGACAAACAACACAAGACTCTGACTCATTTATGAAACTAAAATGACCAAAAAATTGACTCAAATTTGATATTGAAATGACTTGAAGACTAACTTGACAAACTCTAACCAAACTGAAATAAAATGGTATTTATAATGACAGTGGAAGCAGCGTCAACAACTCAGACATGGTACCGTTTGAGTAGCCGACCATTGATCGGCCCTCCTGGACAATCTTCCCCAATCATTTCCTTCAGAAGAAAGGCATTCTGACCCTGATATGCTGCAATCTTGAAGGGACCTTTCCAGAGATTCTCGAACTTACCGTGCTTACCTTTTTCCTCATTCCTTGCATCCCACTTCAACACCACATTATCCAACTGAAATTTGCCCACCTTTGCTTTTCTGTCATAAATTTTCTTAATCTTCTCTTGCAAATTGGATGTGTTCTGGAAGAATTCTTCTCTGGTCTGTTGTAAGTGGACCATTTGACTCAACCTTCTCTGCATAGGATCTTCTTCACTGCCGGCCTCCTAGAGAAGTTTGACTACCGGGGCTTCGAGAGAGGTAGGAAACACTGTATCAACTCCATAAACAAGCTCAAAAGGTGACGTGCCAATGGATTTCTTCTAACTGACCTGATCTTCCCAAAGTGCATTGACCAATCTCTTATGCCAACTCTTCTTGTTTATTTCCAGCAGCTTCTTGATGATGTTGACCAATGATTTATTAGAAGACTCTGCCAATCCATTGCCTTGTGGATGATAGGAAGTTGAGTGACCCAAAATGATGTGATATTTATGACAAAACTCTACCATCCTTTTTTATTTGAAAGCTGCTGCATTATCAGTGATTAACTTATTCGGGCAACCAAAGCGAGACAAGATGTTATTTTCAAGGAATGAAATAATTACCGCATCTGTAGCTTGTTTGGTGGGAATTGCTTCGATCCATTTCGAGAAATAATCTGTCACTGTGAGGATCTATCTATGCTGACCAGAAGAAGTGGGATGAATTTCACCAATGAAATCCAACCCCCATTGCTGAAAAGGGACACTCACCTCAATGGGATTAAGTGGCAAAGGCTGTAACTTTTGCCTTCCTTCGAAAATCTGACACTTATGACAGCTCTTGACCATCTTATATTCATCAACAAACAATGTCGGCTAATAGTATCCTGCTCTTAGGACTTTATTTGCTGTTGATTTCCAAAAAAGGTGACCACCACAGTCTCCTTCATGGAAATCCTCCATGATCTTCTTTGCTTCTTTTTCCACCAAACAATTTAACAGAATGCCACCAGGATCTTTCCAATACAGTGTAGAATTTAGAATGCAAAACTTGGCAGCCTTCAATTTGAGTGTTCTCGCTTTGTTTCTAGTCATGCCGGGTGGTGGTGACAAATTTTTAAGCACATATATGATATCTGAATACCACAAAGAAAAAGAAAACATTTCAGATACTTGAATTGATGATCCTTCCTCATTCTCATCGGACATAACAGCGATCAGATTTATGTCTAAGGCATGCAAGTTTGACTCGGCCATTAACTTTGCCAATCCCTATCCTTTAACAAGCTTTGTGGGCTTTATTTCCACATCATATTCCAACAAAGCTGCAATCCACTTGCCTCGTCTTCCTTCTGGATCAGTCTGCACTAACACACCTTTGACAGCAGCATTAGGAACATAAGCCAAAATATGAGAATGCAGAATATATACCCGAAAATCTTTCAATGCTTTCACAAGTGCAAGGGATTGCTTCTCAATGATGTTGCATTTTAAGGCTGCATCTCTTATAGCTCTGCTGAAGAAAGCAATTGGTCTTTCGTGATCATCTCTTTTATGCAATAACACCGCTGCCATAGTATGCTCCGAAGCGAATGAAAACAATAGAAAATCCTGAGTGTAGTCTGGGCTGACTAGAACTAGAGCTGAAGAAAGAGCCAATTTAACTAAATTGAAAGATTTTACAGCCTCCTCCATCCATTTCACTTGGTTTTCCTTCTTAAGCATGTTTGTAATCTCTCTTAGGTGTTCCGCAAGATTAAGTATAAAGCGGGGGAGAAAAAAAATAATTTTACCATTGAAAGATTGAATCTCTTTCTTATTCTGGGGTAGATCGATTTGTTGAATTTCTTGTACACGTGTTGGGTCAATACGAATGCCATATTTTGAGATAATGTTCCCGAGTAGTTTTCCTTCCTCCATGGCAAACAAGCTCTTTTTCGGATTCAGTGACAGGCCATATTTTATGCACTTTTGAAAGACAGTTTTTAGATGGTGCATGTGTTCTTCATCAGATTTGGAAAACATCGTCAAATCATCCAGGTACACAACCAAAAAGAAATCCTTCTCATTTGCGAAAACCAAGTCCATTGCACGCTGAAATGTGGCACCTACGTTCTTCAAACCAAAAGGCATTTTAGCGTAATGAAAGGTTCCCCATGGAGTGGTGAACGTTGTCTTGTCTCGGTCATCTTCATGGATAGAAACTAGGTTATATCTGGAATAACCATCAAGTAGTGACATACGAGATGCTCCCACTACTCGCTGAAGTATATGGTCCATTTTGGGTAGTGGATAATTATCTCTCAATGAAACTTTATTGATATTTCTAAAATCAATGCACAAGCGAATCTCACGTATCTTCTTTCGTACGGGCACCAAATTAGAGATCCAATCCGAAAATCTGATGGGAACAATGATTCCTGATTTGTACAACCTGTTTATCTCCTTTTCAATTGATGGCAGCAGCTTAGGATTTAGCCTTCTCAACTTCTGTCTGAAAGGTTTTTGATTGGGCTTAATGGGTATAGTGTGCTGAATTATATTGGTATCATATGTATTTAAGTCAGAATAGTCCCAAGAAAACACATCTGCAAATGAAGACAACAAACTGATATATTTGTCCTTGATCTTTTGTGGCAATGCTTTAGACAGTTTTACCATTTTAGGATTAGCAGCTATTCCGACATTGACCTCTTCTACACCCTTCTCTGTTGGCTACAATGTTGGTTTGCAGGCTACATCATCTTGATCAAAGAGTTCTTCTAAAGGTATCAAGCCTTTAGGAATAACATTATTCTTTAGCTGCAACACGTCCATTTCATTGATCTGTACATCATTTGTACCATTACGTTTACCATCGTCATTTTCTACATCAATTGAGGTTTCTTTGAACTTACCTTTGTTTTGCAGAAAATCATCAATCTCCTCATCATCTTGGAAAACTTGCCAATATCTCTGATTTTCCGGGATGGTCAGACGATGCTTGACATGGATTTTGAATTTATTGCTAGAGTTCATTGGGATCTTCAAACTACTTGCTTCCTTAGCAAGAGCATCAGCAATGCTATTTTGTATACGAGGCACACATGTCAAGGTATATTATGAAAATAATTTTAGGATGTCTAGGACTGCATTCTGGTAAGCCTGCATCCGAGGATTCTTTGCTTGATACTCGCCTCTGACCTACTTAATCACCAATTCGGAGTCGCCATATACTGAAATCCTCTTAGCATTCAACTTTCTTAGAATTTTTAGGCCAGCAATCAGAGCTTCATACTCTGCTTCATTGTTTGAACAATCAAAAGCCAACTTGTAGGAGCATACCCACATGTTACTAGGCACTTTGTTTGGGGTGGAGAAAGGACTGCGTACCCAAATCCCAATTCCAGCGCCATCATTTCCCACTGCTCCATCGAAATCCATGGTCCACAAACCTTCTTCCTACTCTTGCAAGTGTTGAAAATCTGTTTGTTGTGCTTTTTCTGCTTGCTGTCCATTACTTTCAACTGATCGCTCAACGGTGTTTTGCTGTTCTTGTCCTTCTTTCTTTAAAACTCCTCTGAAATTTTCTGTTATTTCTGGAATATCATCTGCTTCCACTAACTGACTATCGATATCATTGAAACTATCAGAATACAAAACAAAAGACTCTAAATATGAATGTACATAATTAATCGGATAATTTATTGGTTTCTCCTTGCTTGTAATAATGTATTTCATCTTTTGTTCCCGATACAATTTCCTCATTTGGCCAAACACCGAAATCGTTTCATAGGAGAAATCTAGTTGTAGTGTCCCTTTCAATTTTGCTAACCAAGACCTAGAAAGAATCATGTCAAACCTTGGAGGAATATCTGCTACAACAATATCCATCAAAAAAAAAAAAAAAAAAAAAAAAAAAAAAAAAAAAAAAAAAAAAAAAAAAAAAAAAAAAAAAAAAAAAAAAAAAAAAAAAAATAACATTTTTCATTGGAATTTGATCAGATCACAACATGTCTTTGATGACCCGATCATCTTACTCTGCCTGAATCAAATGATAGAGATCATGGTATTTGTCAGGTTGAATTGTCCAGACCCAGGCTTATCTTGATAGCCTTGGGCATGAGATTGTGAGAAGCTCCGAAATCGAACATGCATTATGTAACACAAATCATGCAATCTTAAAACTGATATAAAAGGTGGCACCATTACTATCGGAGGAATCACCATTCGATAGCTAGCCCAAATCTTTGGGTTGATTCATCTTCGACATTCACCGATGTCAGAGATTGGGTCCAAATTCAAAATTTTAGATACTTGCCCTCTTAACTGTTTTCCTCATTATTTTCAGTCAAGGGAATGGATACCTTCAATTTAGAAATTTCATTCTCTAAATTAAAAGCGAGAATCTTTTCTACCTCTTTGACTGGGATTTCTTTCCTTTCCTTTTCTTTCAATGCAATTGGTTGATTTGATTGTTCTGCGGATGGTGATTCGCTGCTATCCGAATCAACCACCTCCTTTCCTTTCCTTTGTGTAACTGATGAATCATTCTTTGATGCCTCAACGTCCTTCCTCTTCTGAATTGGTTTAACCGGCACATCTTTGTTTCTAAGTGAATACCGCTGCTATTGGGCGGACAGAGCATTCATATAGCCTCTTTGGTACTCATCTGATTCTTCCTCCAAAATGGTGTCATTTGCTAGAATGAAATCTGCATCTTTGTGTACAGCCGAACTTTATGCATACTCCTCATCCTCAGTAATATAAATAGGCAAATAATCAGGAGTAAAGAAGTGGTTTTCTTCACCTAGTATATTCCCATCCTCATCTGACTCCGGTCCATGCACAAAATTTTGTTGCAAAGGTGGCTATACTGGCTGCTGTGTTGTCTGCTCATGGACTCGCTGATCTCTCGGCCTTATTCTATATTGTGGTTGTTGTTGGCCACGAAAGTTAGGATTTCTAACTTGTGGCTCAAGTTTGTCAAGTTTCACCCTTTCAGGCATCTGCTCTACCTTCCAGAGTAGTTGATCTACCAAGGAAGATTCTTCTTTTATGGTGACCTTCTTTTCTGCCTTTGCTCTAGCCCTCTTGGTCAGCAAATTTGCTTCAACGCTGACCGTGATCTTCTGCATGTCTTCCATTGTGGCCGGTTCTCTCTCTCTTAATTGATAAGCCATGTCAGCATCAAAACCATCTGGAAACTTCAACATGGCCAGCCCCACAGGTGGCCTTAGATGATCGGGAATTTCATTATAAACAGAATTGAATCTAATGCAGTAGTCTTGGACCGACTCACCAGCGTTTCGTTTGATTTGCTCATATTCATCCAAAATTTGGAGATGATTATTTTTCACTTCCCAGCGGCCTAAAAATTGTCTTTGTAGGTCGTCCAAGGTAGCGATACATGCAGCCAGCAAACCTCTGAACCATTTCCTCACTTCACCTGCAAATTTCTGTATAAAGAGTCTCATTGCCACATTCTCTACATCAATCTCGTGAAGTTCACAGAAATCTGCCATTCTGTCCACATGTTGCTGAGCGGTAATGTCGTGAGGAGTGCCATCAAAAAACGGGATTTTGCTTTGATAATATGCGGGCATATCATCTAAAACTTGAGGCTGAACAAGAGGTGCAAAACGAGCAGCCATCACTCTTGGTGGGTTTGGCCTTGGAGGTGTTGGAGGAGTGTGCGCAGTTTGTAGGGGGCTAGCAATTGGAGTTTGAAGCTGTGCCACAATGTAATTATCAATTGACCGGTTAGCCAGTTCAGTCTCCAAGTCTACAAGGAACTGTGGATTGGGGATAGTAGAGTCAACCGCCCTTTCGGATTTGGTCTCGAACAATGATATTTCAAACTGCTCATCAAAATCTAGTTCTTCAAAATACTCAAAAATGTCAGGACATGAATGGGATTTGAACACGGGATATATAGAGTTCTCTTGACGATGAAGTCTTGGAATCAAATTGGGATTCTCGTAGATGTGCGGAGGATCTAGATCTGGATTAGCTCTGGTATATCTTCTAGAAGCTAGCGTGCTCTTAAGAAAAATCAAAAGGACACGACCAACTCACTCAGCCTATCAAATTCTAAACTTATCATCCGGAAGCTTAGAATTATCAAGCAGTAAGGGGTGCAATATCTCCCCAGTATGGTCGCCACTATGTTAGCACCTAAATCTTCCTTAGGTTGAAGGAAGGCAAAATTCAGGGTAACCACAAACCACGCTCAGTCTAGTAGCTAGCCCTACCAGAACAGGAGAGGGCTCTCTTCGTGTCACGCTCAGTGAATAAACAAATGATATGGTCTGAGATGACTTGCAGTGAATATTGATTTTAGGCTAGTAAATAAAATGGATACAAGAGGCAATTTTTGATAAATGACTGAGTTTCTGGGATATATGGAACTAATGAACGGAAATGAGCAGAGAATTTAACACAAAGGCACAGATTACTTCGTGAGGCAAGACAGGCAGAAAGTATAGCAATTAAATTTGAAATAATGCGAAATGGAAAGATTGTTTAGGAGGGTGAAAAGGGCATAAACACATGAATCCTTTTCAACAGAAGAAGAACACAGAACGTGAAACTTTCCCACAGGTAGAGCATTGAACATGAATTCTACCTTATCTTAGAAAATTTCATTGGGAATGAATATGAATGAACTGTGAAACATAACGACATACATATGAAATAGAAAGAGAACACATTTGCTACACTCACACCACATGAATCTCATGAAGCAGAGCCGCTAACTTTCATTGATTCTCTGTAAAAATATACAATGAAGAACTGAGTTTCTCTCCCACAGTCTCCCGGAAATTACAACCAACCTTTTGCAAATGGTTTTGCATACAATAAATAGACTATTCCATTGGGAAATAGAATGACCCAGAGTTGGGGATTTTTTCAAATCATTACAAACTGGAAATGGAAAGCCAACCATTACTGACAGGTGCAGCATTACAAAAATGACAAATTTCTTGGGTGACTGCTCGCCTTCCTTTGCCACTTGGATAGAAGCCAACCTTTAGTGAAAATATTCTTTAAACTTTACCTTAGGTGCTAAAACAAGTTCAACGTAAATGAGTGGGCCCACTTGGAGAAAGTCGCGAATCAAAATGTCGCGAAGCGGGAGTGATTTTGTCATTTGGGTCTCTGTGCGCCGTGCCCAAATCTATATGCGCCACACCACTTTGGAGGCAATTTTGAGGTACCTACTAAAGTCCAAATTGTACTCAAGTGTGCTTGTTAGAAATCCATGTCTGTCTACTTTCTAACCCAAGTGGAATTTCTGAATTTGGTGCTCATTTGACACTCCAAAACTTCAATCTCCCAAGACTGCTTCCCGTGTGTCAAAATAGGGGCAGAGAGGTCATTTTTTGAGTGTTTTTGACCTCCTGGGGACTCAAAACTTGCCCAAACTTCTTGGCCATGCACCAACAGTCATGATTTTTCATGTTGAATCAAAAAATGCAAACCATTTTTGATTTGGAGCTCCCAATCCTAAGTGTCACGCCACTAGGAGAAAAACCCTGTTTTGTGCACAAAAATTTGTCAAGTGACCAAAATTTCCCCAAATTTTTTTAAATTTGGGCTAGAGGTTCTCTATGAAGTGCTATGCTAGGCCATAGAGGCTTCAGCCAGGATTCGAAGTGGATCTTTCTCTTTTTTCCTCTTTTGTCTCTTTGTCGCTCTCCCCAATTTCACATTCAAACTCCTTATCCAAGCCTTTGAACTCATGTTCCATGCCCTGTAGTGATAAACCATTTGCCTCAGTATGGTTTTGTCCTTGTCAACCTTCTCTAGCAGTCTCTTAAGGTGGATGTTGATACGCTTGAGCCAAGACTCTTGGTCATTGTTAATCTCTTTCTCTAATGGAGTAAGCTCAATCCTCCTATGTTGGGCAGCTTGGCGATTCTCGCGGATGTTTTGCAGCTCCATGATCTCGTGCTGGTCTTCGAGTTGTTTGTTCCTCTGCTCCAAATACCTGATAATCCACTTAGCCCTCTCCAAATTGAGAGACAAGGATTGGATCTTTGTTTGCTGCTCCTGGATGGTCCTCCTAAGCTTGGCACTCTCCACATCTGTATCATCGTCATGAATGAGGATGAAGTCACCCTCTCGTTCACCTGATGGCCCCTCATCATGCATGGGCTTCTTGCCCCTGTCCTGTACCTGTGTTGCCGATTTCAGAAGCGAGGCCCCTTCCACCCCGGGTGGAGACAACACTCACTTTGCTACTGCAAACAAATGTCTACTGCCTCTCTGATAGGTAATGAATACTGGCATAGTAGTGGTCTCATGGCACTCATACTAATGAGAAAGACCACCTATCTCATGCTCAACCTCTGATAATACCTGTGAAGTGCTGAAGAGGTCACGGGAGATGAATTCATCCCAAGTAATGCCCTGTAATCCCAGCTGATGATCCACCAAAATCTTAATTAGAGAAAAATGATAAACACTGTTAAGTTGTTGCTGAGGGTTCTTGTGCTGCATGAAGGTGTTGATCCTCTCTATGTTCCTACAAATGAAATATGGGATGTTCATCATCCGTACCTTGGTAAAGTGCATGGGCAGCCTGATGTGATAGGCATATAGACGAGAGAATCTCCCCTCACAGCTGAAATATTTCATGATCAATTTCATGAGTGGAGCATATTCATCTTTCAAATATCTGAATGGAAAGACTCTTTGGAGCTGCCTCAAGAAACTGGCCTTAATGTAAGGCTCATAGTGCTGCCGATCAACCTTTTGTTTCTTGTACCACTATTCTCCAACATTCGGTATGCCGGTTGCTAATGAGACAGTTTTGGGTGTCAGTGTGAAGGTGACCCCAGCTAAGATAGAGTGATCTCCATGTAGGTGAAGCAAAAAAAGACGAGCCAACTCATGATGAACTCGAACACTAGCCACCTTTTGACAAAACTCAAAACATGACAGATGCTGGAAACATGACATAGCAAGAGGGCAGGCCTGCAATTCTGTGAGGGTGGTTGGCTCATCCCTAACATGTTTGCCACTTTTATGATGTCTCTGGGGAGATTTTTCTTCCGAGGATGAATCACTTTGTGTTTCCATCTCATACTCTGATGAGTGCTTAGATGCCATGACTGCTATATGTGTACTATGCTTGGACTGCCCTTTGATGATGGTAGTGAAACTATGTGTTGATATGAACTCTGCGACCAAGGGGAACAATGCAAAAGGGACTGTTAGGAGGGTAATAATATGATTGGATTAGGGATTATGGGGAGAAGTTTTGTTTAGCGACATGTAGGGGGGTTTGGGGATTTTATAAGGTAGGATTTTGGGGTTTTATAGTTGACAAATGAGTGGAGGGGATAGGGACTAGGCGTTTAGTACTGTTTTAAGGTAGGGAAAATAGGGGAAAATGGGATAGGAGAGAAGGGAATAATGGAAAGAAGGGGAAAAATGAGAGGTGGAAGAGGAGCCTTGGCATCAACACCACAATTTTGCAACTTTAGAGCAATGGCTTTAATGATTTCAAGTGGTGGGGTTTAGGCATTTTTTCTTGCAATTATAAATGGCCATACACCATCATCACATTCACAAAATTTGATGAACAAGCAAGATGTAGACCCTACCTGTCAACTTGAAGGGTTTCCAAATGATTTGTGGAAAATTTGGAACAATTTTGGGTCTTTGTGGGTGTGCGCCGCGCAACAAACCCAGTGCGCCGCGCTCTGTATATGCATCGCTCCCGTGTTAACTTTACACTGTGGGGTAGCGCTCTGTGCGCCACGCTCTCTATGTGCACCGCGCCCTTGAAAACGACTCCAAACTCACCCAAACGCGTGCTAGCTCTCTCACAAACTTTGCAATGCTTCTCTATAACCTTGATTTGCACAATGACCTTGTTTCCTTGTGGAAATTCTTATATAAAGACTTTGAAGTCATGGGTTAAATTTTTTGCTTCCTAAAAACCCACTTTGCTAATGTCTTGTTTTGGGACTTTTTCCTGATTTAATTCAACACTGAATTTCACTTTTCCCTTTGAATTTTTAGCTAGAATGATGAAATTTTCGACACATTTTGCAGGGGTTGTATGACAGGGCATTTGGCCACGGAAACCATGACTGCACCTGAAGAGATCAACTGGAGACTTTTTTGAAAATTATCACAAATGACACACTATTTGACTTTTCTTCAAAACAGAGTTTTGAAGAACAGTCGTAATCGATCAACATGACGATGAGAAACTTTGAATCACAACTTTGTAAGGGCCTCCCTCTGGCCTGCATGGCTTTATTGGACATGGTTGAAGACCAAATTGACTAATCCCTAGACCTAATGACTGAAAATGACTCCCGTCCATTAAAAGATCGAACATTAACTGTCATGGACTTTAGTGAACATTGACAGAAGACCTAAGCCAGCAGGTGCCAGATGTTAACACCCAGGTTGTTCCCTATGACTCACTAGGGAATACGGCCGGGGTAACCACTAACCAATCTTTGGGCTACAGCTTCTAGCCCAGCTGTAGTCAGAGAGGGCTCTCTCTATAATGTTTGTCACTGCTTTCAGTGAGGGTTTCAGGCTAGTTGTGAAGTGAATTTTTGGTTGTTTTTGTGTTTGGTTGGGAGGATGCTTCTGATTTCCTTAAAGTCTATCTGCAGGTGAGATTAATCCATTGGGCAATGGGGTCTTGGATAGTTTTCCCTTGAGGTCTTGATTTTGGTGAGGTGTAGCTACAGGGCCTGTGTGTATTCCATGAGACAAAATGTAAGTTGTGAGAGTGAGGTGAAAACAACCAGCAAAGAGCAATTAAGAATTCTTTACTTAAGCTGAATATTGTAAAAAAGGTTTGTTATCTAGGAGCAATTACTTGAATTCCTAAAACAACAACGCACTGTGCTGATGCAGTATTAAAGGTAGCAGTGAAGAATTACTCTTTAAATGCTTTATCAGAAGAAAACATATAAGATAGCTTAGATTGAGCTCAGGGTAGTCAATGACCAAGTCCTGAGACTATCCTTTTTCCTTACTATCTAGATTTTTAAGTGTATAGAAAACATGAAAGAGATATGGAATAACAGGGAACACAGGTGAAATAAAGAGTCATGAGAAAAACTTATTGAGCCACGTAATACACAGGAATCCTGCAACTCTGAGCCACACACCATCAGGAGATCAAGAGACCAACATCATTGAAGAAATCCCACTGCCTTTTGTATTAACTGTCTGAAAATTTACAATATCAGAATAACAGAGAAGATATCAAGAGATTTTTCTTACATCCGGAGTCCAACCCCTCTGAACAAACGCGAGGGGGAATATATAGAGGTTACATACAAAAATATCTCAGGTATGGAGTCATCTGAGAGGAAAATATCTCTTACACTCGTACAGGGAGAGTAGATGAGAAGTTATTGCAAGTATAAATGTTTCTTAAAAGCTTTTAACTCCTGTCAGGATAACCTTTTGACCTTTGGGCACTGCGGAGTTAGCTGCGCGGCTTTATCATAAATGTAGCATTGAAGCGCTTTGTCACTCTGATTTTCTGTATCTTCTTGACCCTGCCACTTGGGCTTGCTGATGCTGCTGCTGATGTTGAGTACCTGTGCTGAGTTGGCTCAGCGTCTTCATATTTGATGTTATGGCCTTTGCCCTTCTGTACATGTAATGTAAATCCTTTTTTAACAAAGATTTAATCCTCTTAGCTTTGATTTAAAAGTAACTTTATCAAATCTTGCCATGTGTCTGGAGGGGGAAGTTGATGCCTCAAAATTGACCCTAAGGTCTCATCAGCTTCTGTGTACTTATAGAAATGAGGAGGCTCATCAAACAGATGTGTTACTTCATTTTTAATAAAAAACAAATTATCTAACTTTTCAAAAAGAGCCTGTCCTGTTATTGGGCCTGCTGAAGATGACCCAGGAGCCTCAGCAATCTGAATTGCTGCAAAACTGCTTACCCTTTTGATGTATTTTTCATGAGAGAGCAGCTTCCCTGATTCTACCAAGTTGGGAAGCCCTCTATCCTGCAGGGCTGTGAACCTATTCTGAAACTTATTTATATCTGCCTGTATATCATGGATCTTCCTGTCCAGGGTCTGAATTAGGTTCTTCATTGTTGTGGTTCTTTTGATTAGGGAAATGGTTTCAATCCTATTAGCAATTCCCATTTTTATCAGCTGAGAACCAGTCCTATAGTTAAGGACTTCAATCATCTTAGGGGCAAGGTCGGCCATGTTGCCTAGAGAATTTCTTGCTCTGTGCAGTTCTTTTCTTGCCCTGCCAATGAGTTCTATTTTTTCATATATAGCATCAATGTACTCCCAATGGTTAGTGATTGATTGTCCAATGGCAGTCCAAATCACTTGCTTGATCTCTGCTGTCACTTTCTCAAAATTGAGCTGCTTTTCCAGCTCTGCAATTGTCTTTTTTAGGGCTTTTACTTCCCTCTCCCTCTCAGCCACATTTTGCTTAGACTTTTCATATTTCTCTTCTATCTTGGCTAAGCTTTCCTTGGCCTTATTGAGTTCTGACATTTGAGCCTCTAGCACCTGGAGTTCTTGCCTTAGTTTTTGCATATCCAGGCTCTCGGCCTGCTCTGTTGGTGGTGCTGTAGTGGCTGGCTCTGTTGTAGCTGGAGCTATTTCTGATGCCTGTTGCTTTGGAGGGATGTCCTCTTTAGGGGTCTCCTCAAGGTCTATTGTCTCTGTGGGTGGTTTGGAAGACTTCCCTTGTTCTCTCCTCTGTAGAGCTGCTTCTAGGGTAGTCTCTGTATCCTGCAGCTTTTGTTGGGTGTCAACCAGTTCCTTATATAAGGTCATTAGCAGTACAATGACATCCTTTTCTCGTCTCTGTTGGGCCACTTCATCTGTTTGTGGATGTAGAGTTGGTGGGATCTTCATTTTCTTCTTAATTGCAGCTACATCTGCATCCCTTAGTTTAAGGACTTCCTGTATGGCCTTAACATCATTGGGATCATGCCCAAACTCTATGATGATATCTTCTAGTGCCTTGATTCTGTTGTCCTTGGCTTGAGAGGATGCCCTTTCCAACTCAAGCTGAGCTGCAGTGTTATTCAAACTGTTTTGCAGCCTATAATTTACCAAGGTCTTGTCTACCAGGGTGGCATAGACCATCTCACCCGTTTTCTTGTGGAGCTCGATCTGGTCCATGGGGTGGATGTCTTTTGCAAGGACTTCTAAGTTTGTCCTTATGTAATCAGCAGCTGTTTGAGGTTGTTGTACTGTAGGGGCAAAATGGCTCATTATCAGCTTGCTTTCTTGCACATCAAAGGCAGCCATTAGTCTTTGTTGGTTTGGAGGGGCCATGTTCAATAGATGATTGTAGAGCTTAATTTTGAGTGGCTCACTCCTCCTTTTGGCGTCCTTAAACTGGTCCTTTATGCTTGCAGCTGTGTTTTTTCTTGTCCTGAGGAGCTGACCTCCCCAAGTGCTGCCCTATCTTGCTCTTGATGTATTGAGCTGGCAGAGGTCTCAAGGCTTTGCATTTCTTCTTCTGAGAATGGATTGAGCCTCTGCCTTTTTTCTGGACCTTCTGTGAGAGGGGTCTCCCTTTCCCTTTTCCTGCTGGTGTCCTCCTTTTGAGGGGTTTGGAGGACCGAGGGGTCTATCCTAGAGTCCTGTTTAGGAGGCGCCATGCTGGTTGTCTTTTCTTGGGTGGCTGCCTGGCCTTCTGCTGTTTGCTTTTCTTGATCCTGATGATCAGTTTCTTGCTGGTCTTGCTGCTGTTTCCTTGCTGGCCCTGTTGGCCTTGTTGTCCCTGTTGGCCCTCTGCTTCTTCCATTACCTTGTCTTTACCTTTGTTCTGCCCCTGATTTGAAGTTTGTGCTGCCCCTTGTTGTGTTGCAGATGAGGAAGCTGGCGTTGTTGTGTGAGAACTTGGTAGGGTAGGCACCTGAGAAGGACATTCCAAGTCAGCCATTTTCAATAAATGTCTCCTAGCCCTCTCAACTAGCTCTTCTTGGGACAAAGGCTCTATCAAGGTATTTTTCTTCCATTTTGGCTGGTTTGATTGGGGTCATATGGTTTCCAAAGGAAGCTTTGTGTTAGGCCAAGGCTTTCCAACATCCTATCTGCCTGCTTCCATCCTTCTCTTTTGTTTAAAATCAAATGACCAAGCTGGTTTTTAACTTTGAGTTGTGCCTTCTTGCCCTTGCTTGCAAAATGGATCTGATCGGCATTGCCGAATTGTCTGAAATACTCCAGGGCAAAGAGCCTCATAGGCACAAACTTGGGTAGCCTGAATGGGCGCAGCTCACACCCATATATCCTAATCACAGTGTGATGCTGGTAAAAATACAAGTCCCCTATGCTGTAGGCACTGGACAACTGTAGAACTCTCTGCATTTCATCAGAGAGTCTTGGAGGAGGTT